>JAJOZX010002612.1:555000-641879 GCA_023014485.1 Bathynomus jamesi | reverse complement strand
ATTAATTTAAGGTGTTCGCCCTACTGTAGTGTTCGCCTTTATTATTTACTTTTCTTCTCATTATTTATTTACGCTTCTTCCTACTTACTATCTCTATTTATTCTCTATCGCTCTTTCTTTCATTTATCACTTTGTTTCTCTACACTCTTTTGCCGTATCGTATAAATATCATGTAGCGCGCCTAGACCTGACTCTGAAAACGTTATAAAGCAAAGGGGGAAGGGGGAGGTATATTAATACTCTTTATTAACACTTTATTACGTTTATTAATTTCGAAAATGGTTTAGTTATGTTAGGGGTATGCGAGTATGAAATTCTATTTTAATAATTTAGGTCGGAGAGGAACACAAAACAATTTGACTTTAAGATCACATGGCTCTAAATCTTACGCGTATCGCGTCCGCCTCAAGACTAAACTCCTCATGGGTATACCTCCGCTCCTTTGGGCTCCCTCAGTACTGCCAACTGTACCCATTTTAAACAATTTCACAATTTTTCGTAATCATAATATTTATATTAAACATTTTATAATTAATCAAACAGAAATCAATATTCTAACTAAGCATTACTACACTCGCATCACCCCTTGAAAATAAGTTTTTCATTAGAAAACTTATTAATATCGTTTAACAAATTTCATAATTTTATTCAACAAATTTATATTTTTTTCATTTTTTTTTTTTTTTTTTTTCTTTAACAAATTCAAAGTTAGAATAGACAAGAAATAATAGAATGACAATTCCATACATATTTATCATATTATAAAAACCGAAAACTTTATAATTTTCACATTTGCATAAAATAACATTTCACTCTAATAATTAAATTACAACCTGTAACTAATCTATACATGCCAAAAAAATAATAGAAAATTTTCTTACAGTGGCTACACAAATCAAGTTCACAATCTATTCCCGCGATTTCTCATCAACGATCGCTTTACATTTGAAACAATTATTTGTATAGTTATACAGTTACTATCAGGGCAACATAGAAAAAAATAAGAAAAGTTTACATAAAATACTGACCAAGAGCGCACATACTATTTCACGAAAAACACAACAATTATGGGCAATAATCGCACCCTTTTCACTTATAATTTCATTACACAATAATCAGTACTTAATTTGCTGGACGTTGTTTAGATGACACTCCGCACGCTGACAACGGATTTCAATTTTCAATCGCAGCTCTCCTGCTCACTTCGCTAGAATGCAAGGGATTGCATCAATCAACATGCAACAGGGCAGCACGCTATAATGGTTCCGCTCTCTCTCCAATGGCGAAAAAAAACAAGAGACGTCCAATTCTAAAAGGATCAGGGGGGGAGATATCTGAAAGCGGGACCACGCGCTGGAATTGGACGGAATTTGCAATTCTAGAAGTCGATGAAGAAACTCGCCTTGTCTCATCTCCACTTTTGTCGGTGAATGCTGCTCTTCCTACGTCCAGCTGAAAGACTCTTCTACTGGCAACAATCAAACGATGACTCCGCCGTAGGCCGTTTCCCAACGAACCTACTGTATGTCTGTATGGACAGTACAGTCGTAGGCACCCGTTCAAGCTCTCGTGGCTTGTCTACCGCGCTGTGACACATATTTAGCGAAGCATTCGAGCAGCGTGACCAGCTACTGCCCGAAAAATACCAGTAGACCATCTTCGATCGAAACTTTCGTGTGCCAAGACCCTGCACACGTAAATTTCTCTTCTCTTCCGAAACCATCCTGCGCCAAGTCCATGCGCCATTTGGTTTCTCTTCTCTCTCTCTCATTGGTGATCGATCACCTATCCGGTCGACTAAACTCACTTGATGGAACTCGATTCAACTTGGTTGACCCAAACTGAGCCTTTGCAATTTTGAAAAAAAAGTTTATTCGAAACGTTTCTGTACTGCTTATCATTTCATTTTTAATTTATCGAATTTTCTCGACAGTTCACTTCGAAATAAATACACATTTGCTCTGGCCAAATTCACGGAAAAAATATAAAAAATTTCGCAAAAATTTAATCAAATCTAGCTACCAATAAGGTCACTTATGGCAGTTACAGCAGAGAAGATAAAAAAAGTCATAAAACGCTAAACAAAATTGTACAGTATAAATATAAAAGCGCCCATACATAGTAACTGTTAGTATAATTTAAGAATTATTATTGTTCAAACTATCGTCAGAAATCACCTCAATACCTCCAAATACAAAAGACAAAAATGAACCCCAGAAACTTCATGTCATCCATTCTCTGACAATCATGAACCCTCTTGCTTTGAGGAGGAGCACACAAGACGCCACAAAAACGTTACTGGCTATCTATAAGGCTCCATTTCCGAGTGTACACTTGAGTCAATGTTTCAAATGCATTAGTTAACTCCGACTGAAGGTTTAAACAATAATAATTTTCTAAACAGTTATTAAAAAGTAAAAAAAAATTAAATATATACTACCAAAAATTATTTTAATACAGTAATTCCAACTTGAAACGTCAAATTTCATACGAATTGAACTCGCAATTAGCAAATTACATCTGAGATACAACTCTCTCCTTCAACAGAAACCCCAGTATGGTTTGCAAATCACAAAAATCTCAGTAATTTATCGTTTCCAAGTGAAACTACAAATTTGCATAATTATACTAAATAAAAATAGATAATATGCACTCACAAATACACGCAATCCACTGTAAACAAAACAACATGCATAATTAAGAGAGGTCGCTTTGTTTGTAAGCGAACCTCTATACAAATATCCCTAACCGAATGAACTTGCATTATATCCTACATATTTCGTAATATTTTCTATGCAAACGCTCGAACTAAAAAAAAGAGACATTTTTCATTTCTAATTCCAAATTAAAATATCAAATTAAAACATCCTTTTTAGAATACAATCTAAATTTGAACTAAAAATTTTACCATTGTCATTGAACTGGAAAGAAAAATAAAAATCGGCCTACCTGTACAAATAAATTGATTATTGAATGAATTTATAAAACGTAAAAATATATGAAAAGAACTTCTACACAAATTTCTGTAATTCAAAAAAAATTATAATATCCAGATTTAGTAAAATGTGTACCGTAACTCACTTGGCCGTCAAAATAAAAATAAAATTTACTGCTGCACTTTTAGGCCTATATTAATAAATTCAATGTTATGCGCGGAAAAAACAATTTAGAATTTTTGCATAACATTTGTGCTTATTAAAGAAAATCTATTTATTTATGTTAAACCAATTAAAATTTTGTTAAATAACTAAAAATTTACTACTCAATAGACATACCGTAATAACGGTTAATCTCCGAACAATATTTTACGATAGGCCTACAAGAAATCCCTCTTTACAATACAATAGCCATTTTACCAAATATGTCGGAATTGTCGTGAAATGAATGAACGAAAGAAACGAGAGAGGAGAAAAAAAATAATCAGCTTACCTACCTACCAAAGTTTATGAGTATATAAATATATGTAATTATATATATAACTAATAAATACGTATTAGTTAATAAGTAAGTATATAATTAATGAGTATATAAAAAATAAAAAACATAAAAATTTCAACACAATTTCTCTATTTCAGTTAAACGAATTCTGCTTATTTTGAAATTTAACACAATCCTATACGGCGACTTATAATCTGACAAATTTAATATGTTTAAGATTACCTTTCGACTGTCAATTAACTGTAACTTAACCTATATAGCGCGAAGCGAGCGAAGCAAAAAGCCCGTAAATCTATATAAACAAAATAATCCTATTATTATATACAGGCAATCGAAATATAATAAAAAATCTGCTAATGAAACCCAGAAAATTTCTCACAAATTTTCGCTAAAACATTTTGAAAGGACCATATAAAATGTGTATCACTGTATTTAAACTAACAATTCACTTACGTACAAATCGTTATTCTTATTATTATGATTATTACAATTATCACTAATTCCAAAAGTTTTAAACAAAAAGTAAAAAGGTAAGCTGAACCAAGCATACAGTGGAAGAGACGAAAAAAAAAGAAAAATTTGAGTCTTCAGGCAGCACGATAACCTTCAAACTATGCCCTCTCCAACCGAAATGAACGAAATTTAACGTAATAATGACTCGCAATATTGAGTCGGACAAACGAAAAGCAACGGAACTGGACGATGCAAAATGGGACAAAGGGAAAACAAATTAAATTCTTAGGCGCGAAGTTTGTCAGGGACGCTATAAGGATGCGACGGCGAAGCGCCATTTTTAAATTTTATTTACAATGAATTTTAAGGAATGAAATTCGAAATTTGCCTGCAAACGGGGTAAACTTTGCATTTAGATATTTTAATAATCGAAATAAAATATTCATTAACGCTATTGGTTATTATACCGGGTTTTAAGAATTTTAATCGAAATACTAAATCACGTGGGTAAGCCTCACAAAATATGATGTACGACCACCGCTCGCCACCAGATGTAGTGTTCGCTTTATTTAATTTACTTTCTCTTCATTATTTATTTACGCTTCTTCCTACTTTACTATATCTCTATTTATTCTCTATCGGCTCTTTCTTTCATTTATCACTGTTTCTCTACACTCTTTTTGCCGTATCGTATAAATATCATGGTAGCGCGCCTAGACCTGACTCTGAAAACCGTTATAAAGCAAAGGGGGAAGGGGGAGGTATATTAATACTCTTTATTAACACTTATTACGTTTTATTAATTTCGAAAATGGTTTAGTTATGTTAGGGGTATGCGAGTATGAAATTCTATTTTAATAATTTAGGTCGCAGAGGAACACAAAACAATTTGACTAAGATCACATGGCTCTAAATCTTACGCGTATCGCGTCCGCCTCAAGACTAACTCCCTCATGGGTGATGGGTATACAGTCCGCTCCTTTGGGCTCCCTTCAGTACTGCCAACTGTACCCATTTTAAACTTTCACAATTTTTCGTAAATAATTTATATTAAACATTTTAATAATTAATCAAACAGAAATCAATATTCTTAACTAAGCATTACTACAATATATATATATATATATATATATATATATATATATATATATATTTTCATCCGAATAAATCCTGATTTTTTTATTTTCCTTTGTTTATAGTTTTATACAATGGAGTTACTGGAGGCGTAAGCCACATGAAGTTATTTATAACAGTAGAGATTAATTAAAAATAAAGGGATTACAACCTTGCTTAAAATATGGTTTTCGCCATTTTATGAAATTAAAAGTCATGTCAAAATTTAATTTAACTTAGGTCAGGTTTGCGTTAGTATCAGTCAAGACGACCAACTAGTACAGAGCTTATTATTATCATCATCATCATGATCGGGAGTCGAACCCCAAACCCAGATAAGGGTCGATATATGATCTCAACGCGGAGGGGGGTCACCTATCGAACTACTAAACAGACCCAACGTCGCTCAACCTCGTAGATCTAAAGGGAAGCAGTGTTGCGACGTGGGTATGACGTAGTCCTAACTTTGTTATAAGCCCGTTTATACCAGAATTGGTATGTAGATTTCGAAAGGGGGTTATTCATTCGTGTAGTGGGTTTAAGTGTAAATGTAAAGAAGCTTTTCTCACTAAAGCAAATGATGGAAATTCGTCTCTTAAAACGAAGTAGCGAGAAATTTTTCAGTTATAAAGTAGGTGTGGATGCAAATTGGGCTATAGAATAATTGAGCAAATGACTGTTGAACGTTTTGCTCGTGCTTATATGCATATTTTGTGAGTGTGTGTTGTGTGTATGTGCTCGTGTGTGTTT
The DNA here is from genome assembly GCA_023014485.1 of Bathynomus jamesi. Classification (NCBI taxonomy): domain Eukaryota; kingdom Metazoa; phylum Arthropoda; class Malacostraca; order Isopoda; family Cirolanidae; genus Bathynomus; species Bathynomus jamesi. Next base: position 636,125 of record JAJOZX010002612.1, on the reverse strand, counting down.
CGGAGAAGTTCAGCATAATTTACATACGAGTAGTTTGCATTGCCAAATTTCTCAATTCATTGTTAACCGCGTCTAATCGTGTACCCTGGTATTTCGGGACATATTTAGGATTTACACCATTACATCATCAGTAGTAGTAGTAGTAGTAGTCTCAATAGTTCCCAACCCCCTTTGAAAAGATATTAAATGTTTACATTTCTCGGCGTGCCCAAAACCATTTTGGTGCGAAGTTGACTTCCGTTGAAATTCAAATTCTGAACAATAAACGAGTTTACTTTTGTAATTTGTTCATTGAACACTCCGATATATGTTCTTAAATATTTGATTTGTCTATCTCTCTATCTCATATATTATATATATATATAATATATATACACACGAAACGACCGTAATTTATAAAGTGTCTCAGAGCAATTTAAACTAACACTGTATAAGCCCCTTTCAACTCCCTCGTACACCATTTTACTTAAGGCCGGTCTACATCTTTATAAAAGGTCAATTTCTTCAAAATATTCGCTTACATACTTCACTTAGAATTGCTAGTACGTCAGGGAACGTAAGAACCATTTACGTTAGATGGGCAATTTTCTAAATTGGTTCTTAGTCAATGGTGAGATTAGGACGTGATTAGAATAACAACAGCCATTTTAAATTCCATTGGCTATGCATTGCCCACCATATACTGTAGAAGAAAATGTTATGGGAAGAAATTGTTTTGGGTAACTAAACTAAAAAGTTTTTGTTGGATGGGTTACATTCATAAATAAGTTTGTAGTTCTGCGTTTGGACTATATATATATAGGATATTTAATATACAACATTTATTATCTTAACTAGGAGAGAACCCGCCCTTCGTGCGGGTGGCAAAAATATCCAAGTGGAGGGGCGGAATATTTTTTGTAGTTCGAAGGCTGTTATTAGCTGTTATTAGCTAGGTTAATTGAATGGTTAGGTTAGGTTAGGTTAGGTTAGGTTAGGTTAGGTTGCGTCGTGATATTTTCGTTAAAGCTTAACCTAACCTAACCAATCGTCAAGGGCGTACAGTTGACCTAACCGGGCATTCAACACCCAGGTGCACAACCTCGGGACCTAATCAATGTGTGTGTGAAGTTTTATGTTTGTAACTGCTTTCATTTTGGAGCTATGGCTGGAACACACACACACACACACACACGCGTACTTTATATTGTAATTTCTGAAAGCGTGACGGACGGACGGATAGACGGATAGCTCTCTTATTATAGTATAGAAGATTTATATTATTCTTAGTAAACAATAACTCGTAAATTTAGTCTATAGCTCGTGAAAGATGCTTTGCACGGTTGAGGCTCGTGATATATCATTTATCGGGCATCCGACTTTCAATGGAACATAAAAAAATGATGGCAAATTTGGCCATACAAATCATCGATATATACAGGGGTTGGACAAAATAATATGAACACCTTGATAAATGGCGGTTTTATTCTTAATATGGAGTTGGTCCTCCTTTAGCGGCAATAACAGCTGCAATGCGTCGGGGAATTGATTCATACAGCTTTTGGACAGTGGCTAGAGGAATCCTGAGCCATTCTTTGAGCAAACCCTGCTCCAGTTCCGCCAAAGACGCCGGCGGTGGGAATCGGCTTCTGACCTGCTGCTCCAACTGACACCACAGATACTCGATAATGTTAAGATCCGGGGATTGTGGAGGCCAATCCAAGCGTTCTACGTCACTAACATGCTCTTCAAACCAGTTTTTAACGACCCCAGCGGTGTGGATTGTGCATTATCATCCTGGAAGACGGCGCCGCCATTGGGAAACAGCGTTTGGACCATGGGATGGACCTGGTCAGCCAATATTGACAGATAGACCTGGGCGTTAACCCTACCATGCAGTACTACAGCTGGGCCAAGAGTATTCCACGATATTGCTGCCCAAACCATCACAGATCCGCCTCCATGCTTAACGGTTGGGGTCAGGCAGTCGGGGTCATAAGCATCTTTAGGCTGTCTCCGGACGTAAACTCGACCGGAACATGGAAATAGCGTAAAGGAGGATTCGTCGGAGTAGACTACATTCTTCCACCGGTCCATTGACCAATTCTTATGGTCATTACACCATTTTCTGCGCCGCTCAATGTTGATGTGCGAAAGGAAGGGTTTGACAATTGCAGCCCTCCCATGGTATCCAGCTCCATGGAGCTCGCGACGTACAGTTCTGGTCGATACCGGGCTTGCAAGATGCTGGTTAAGCTCTGCAGTCACTTTTGGAGCTGTGGTCTTATGGTTCTTTGTCACAATGCGCTTTAGCACCCGGCTGTCTCGATCACACAGCTTCTTCTTGCGTCCACTATTGCATTTGTCGGTGCTCGTCTTTCCATGGTTTTGGTATGCAGACATGACCATAGAGACAGTTCCTCTGGATACATTGAACATCTGAGCGGTTTTCGTCACCGATGCACCAGCCATCCGCGCTCCGACAATTTGCCCTCTTTGGAAGTCTGACAGGTCTTTCATAACTGCTAATTCATAATTCACTCAGATCTGTAAAAACAACGTGAGGGTTATAACATGACGTACACACCCTCTGTTACGCATTTAAATAGGTTTGCCAGTCATTTGACCGTTTACTTTGTGTCTGAGCAGTCCGTAAAGATAACCAGTGAAATCGGCGGGTGTTCATATTATTTTGTATAACCCCTGTACTCGTAACCAACGACTAGGATGGTCACCACTGATAACACAACTGATATAAAGGCCCCTTGATCATCAAATGATGTTCAGTCCACGTACAGTGCTCATAGACAATGTGAATAATGTCATTTGTCACATACTCTGAGCCGCAATTTGGGATACGGGAAGTATTTACCCAGTACCCAGAAGAGACGTCCTTGTTCTTCTACTGTAAATACGTTATCTCCTTTGCAGAATCATCATCATCTATTCCTTCACCAACGGCTTTTGGAGGAGATAAAAGATGGGGGTTACATCCCACTCGCTATCATTCCTGTTCGAGGGTGAATGCTGGAAGTGGAAATTCCAAATTTGGGGCGGGGAGGGTATAAGAAAGAAAATGTGGCAGTTGCAGAGCCGAGGTGTATTTCTCTGGGAAATTTTTAATTTAAAGAGCGTGATGCTAAAGAGCGTGATGCTAAAGAGCGTGATGCTAAAGAGCGTGATGCTAAAGAGCGTGATCCTTCAGCGAGTAGGGACTGATTTGAGAATTACCTCCTTTGAGATTTCCACTCGCAGATTTCTCTTGAACAAAAACTGAAATGGGTATGACACTGAGTGGAAGTAAACAAAGAGGGGATACCCTGGCATGAAACTACTGAAGGCATTTGAAAAGCACCTTCATCTGTTAGCTACACAAACTAAGACCATCCTTCAGCATCTGGGGAGGGGGAGGGGGGTTCTATAGAAAACTTCGACGGGATTTATACAAAATTATGGATAATTATATCGTAATAAAATAACTAGTTACTCGTGTGCGAAAACCAACCAGGCCCATGCCCTTTCATGAGAACCTCAGAGAAGCTACTCTGATTTTAATTAATCAACTGATTGCTTGTCCTACTCTGCGTACATTTTAATTAAGTATGCATGGAATGTTTAGTTATAAAATTCTCTCTCTCCGTTTTTCTCGCGCTCTCTCACATAGAGGGTGGCGCAAAAGTCGCGCATCATAGGAATTTTCAGTGTTGATTATAATATATATATATTTTTTTTTAGGTAGGGGATTGCTGCGAAATTAACGGTAGACGAGATGGTGAGCTTGGTTTTAATGTATGGAATACCAGATACTACAAATCGATGAATAGATACAGAATTTAAATTCTGTACCGATTCATCGATTTGTAGTACCTGGTATTCCATACATTAAAACCAAGCTCACCATCTCGTCTACCGTTAATTTCGCAGCCATCCCCTACCTAAAAAAAAAAAAAAAATATAATAATCAACACTGAAAATTTCTCTGATGCGCGACTTTTGCGCCACCCTGTATATATATATATATATATATATACATATATATATATACACGAGATGAATTTCACAATCATACACGTGAAATGAATGAATGATGCAAACCCACAGGGAAAAAAAAATTATTCCAAGGCCTTCCGTGTATTCAGAAGTACCCCTTGTCAGGGAATAACGTCATTCCCTGACGAGGTGTACTTCTGAATACACAAAAGGCCTTGGAATCATTTTTCTTTTTCCCTGTGGGTCTGCATTATAATATATATATATATATACATATAATATATATATATATATATATATATACACACAGGGTGTCCACTAAGTCCGGCATCATAGGAGAAATTCATATTTTCTATTTCTACAAATCATAATTCATATGCTCGGGATGCCAATTTCCCGTCCACCATTCTGTTCAGTGACGAGGCTGTTTTTTATGGAAATGGTGAGGTAAATCGACAGAAACCCGTTACTGGTCTCAAAAAACCCTCACTGGTATACCTCTTTAAAGGAACAAGGTGCATCTCGGGTGATGGTATGGTGTGGCATTTGGAAGGATCGCATCATAGGCCCCCTCTTTTTCGATGAACATGTCACTGGAGGCACCTACCTACGTATGCTCAAGGAAGAAGCATTTCCCAGTGTCTTGAACGAAGAAGGAAATTTCCCAACATGGTTCCAGCAAGACGGCGCTCCTGCACATTACAACACCAAGTAAGGGAATACCTGTACCAACAATTCCCTGGTCATTGGATAGGACGTCGAGTGCCTGTGGAATGGCCAGCTAGAAGCCCGGATCTCACGCCACTAGATTTTATCTCTGGGGCCCTTGAAAGCGCTGGTATACGCAGAGAAAATTAGGAGTGTTGAACATTTGCGGCAGCGCATTATTGGGGCATGTAACACCATTACTCCCGACATCATTCACCGTGTGCTTGCTGACTGGGTATCACGTCTGAATTTGTGTATTGAAAGCAATGGTGGACATACTGAACACGTTCTGTAAATAAAAGCTTTTGTTTTGACTTTTTAAATTATTTTTCCTATGATGCCGGACTTATGGGACACCCTGTATATATAAGATGCGCCTCGGTGGTGTAGTGGTTAGCGTCGCTGACTACGAATCCATCGGCCCCGGGTTCGAGACCCGATGGCAGCCGGCGCGCAGCAAAACCCAGCTGCTCATCCTTCCACACAAAGAAAGTGGTTGGTAGATAAATGGGTACCCTAGGTGGCCTAGTGGTTAAGACGCTGGGCTGCTGATGGGGCGTGGTTCGGATTCCACGTTAAACTGTAGGTCTAAGGTGGAGTGAAAAGCTTGACCTTCGTCAGAATGAAACAATTCGGGCGGAAGCTAACCAAAGTTCAAAGGGTATATATATATATATATATATAAAGTGGCGCAGAAGTCGCGCATCAGAGAAAAATTTCAGTGTTGATTATTTTTTTTTCTTCAGGTAGGGGATGGCTGCGAAATTAACATTTATATATAATATATATATATATATATATATATATATATATATATATATATATATATAGATATAGTTGTGTGTGTGTGAGTGTATATAATATGAGAATGCATCTTAAAATTAATTAAAGATTTTTTAAAAATTGTTCATTAAGCATTTTTCCTCTTTTTTTTTTTTATATTTTAACTTTTTTTTTTCAAAATTTAATTAATGTCCTCAAAATAATTTTAAAGCATCCTTTTTCATAAATATAATTTTTAAGTGAAATTCCAAGCTCTTATTAATATTTTTTTGCATATATATTTAAAAAAATAAAAATGTATTCAAATGTGTACACACACACACACACATATATAGTTTAGATCGGGTCGAAATTTTTGATTTCTTACGTACATAGTGTGAGGTGGTTCAATCAATCATAGAATTAAAAAATATTTTACCAGGGTGTTACTGAGGACCCCTACCCCGCCCTACCGGTTTCAGTTTTTTTCAGAAAATTCATAAAATTCGAGATAATTTGCGATTTACTTCGAATTTTTTTTATTATTACAAAAGTTCGCTTATAAAACACTTATATTTATTTTTTAATGAAAAAAATAATTTTAAAATACAAAAATGCATGAAAAAATAATACAAATTTTTAGCTATTATTTGTAGAAATTTAGAAATTAAGAGAGAAATTCAATAAAATTTTTGACCTAAAACTAGTTTTTTTTATTCCTTCCATTTACCTTTCCACTCAAAAGTAGGCAGTTCTTTTCTAGACTCTAAAAGTATTTAAAATAAATTTATGCCGATTAATATAACCAATTCTTTCCTGGCTAGATTTAGTTACTAAGTTCACACCCAGTGGTGTAGTGCTGTGGGAACGCGTGGGAACGGCGTTCCCTTACTTTTGTTGGTAGACGGAACGGCGTTCCCTTACTTTTGTTGGTAGACGGAACGGCGTTCCCTTACTTTTGTTGGTAGACGGAACGGCGTTCCCTTACTTTTGTTGGTAGACGGAACGGCGTTCCCTTACTTTTTTTGGTAGACGGAACGGCGTTCCCTTACTTTTTTTGGTAGACGGAACGGCGTTCCCTTACTTTTTTTGGTAGACGGAACGGCGTTCCCTCACTATTTCAAATAAATCCGAACTTACAAATCTCTAACGTCATGGAATTTTAATTCCCACCCCTAGAAGAAATATGAGAAAGAATCATTAACAGTTTCATTTCTTTTAGCTTCAACTGAGGCAATGCTAGCCTATAAAGATCTGTGAAACAGTCACCACGGCGTACCAGTTGTTAACCTTTTTTTTAGTTAATCATTCCAGTTGTTAGCCATTTTTATTGATCGTACTGGATGTCATATATCTAATGACACTGGAATATGACACTAATATCCCTGAAATTGGTCAGATTTCAAAAGATTTCCCGGGGGGCTTACAGCGCCCCCGGACCCCCAGCTGTATGGGCTCGCCGCGCTCGCCATTGTCCCCCCCGCATCTGAGTAACACTTTCAAAATGCGTTCCCTCACTTCTTTATTTAGCACTACACCACTGTTCACACCCCGTTCAACACTTTGGCTGTGGTATGGAAAATCTAGTATTTCTAGAGGTTTAGTTCTAATCTGAAGTTTTGGCTAAATTTTCATAGGCATATCTATTTTGAAAATTTTCTATTAATTCTAAGTCTTCTTCATAATCTAAGTCCTCTGTCTTGAAAATCGACATCTTCATTATCACCTTCTATCACTTCTGATGGTACAAATTCCCTTGCTTCTCTTAATTTTTCTTTTGATTTCTTTTCCCTTTCCTGTGCTTTTTGGATTTTGGCCAACTTTCTCAAATTACTTGAAGTAGGTTTTTATCAATTTTTCCTAATTTTTTTTTTTTTTCTTTTTGACCAATAAAAGCTTCCCATTCTGTAATAGGTATTTTCAAAGGTGGGCAGGACCGAGTTCCAAAAGGACCGAACTCCAGGAACTCGGTCCTTTTTAAGGACCGTGAGCGGGAAAGTCGGTCCTTTTCTCAGTGAGGACCGAAATGAGGAGCGACGGTCCATTTTTAAGCAATTCCGGACGGTCCGGTCCGGTCGGTCTTTTTTAGTGATTTTAGTGTGTTTAGTGATTATTTGAAGTTCTAAAGAAGATGGATCGTTTCCTCCAGAAGACTCAGAAAGAGACTGAGACTGAACTGAAACTTGTTTCAACACCTGGAGGAGACGAAGAATCTACTGATGTTAGTGCTTCAACTTCAAGTCAAGCAACTGGAGCTCCTAGCGGAAGAACTGAGGACCGAGTCGTTCCTAGGTCCTATCTTCAGAAAGGACCGGGACCGGGACCGGGACCATCGGTCCAGTTTGAGGCAAGGACCGGGACCGGGACCGTCGGCCTTTTTGAGGCCCGGGTGCCCACCTTTGGGTATTTTATATTCACACCTACAAAGTTTTCTATCCCTTATGCCTTTATTATAACAGTGGCATGGAGATACGTCAAACATCTCGTCATATTTCTTTAATTTTTCATATTTTTCATTTCTTTTTATCATAGGGCATTTAGTTAACTTATCAGCATCTTCTATAAGTCTAGTAACTAACATAAATTACATAAATTCCCTTTGTATCAATTGTTGGGAAAGAAAATTTTCGCCAAATTTCTTTTATATCTTGAACAACTACGTTTAGCAATCATTTTTAATTATTTCACCCTGTGCTTTAGATTCTTCCTCTCTAACAATAAAATGGAAGTGCCTAACAACATCAGCTTTTGATGGCGTCATGGCAGATGAAAATTTTGCTGGATATCCGAAGGCTGCATTGTGGCTTCTTTTTCTAGTAGCCATAATTTATTTAAATAAGATTTTAATTATATTTTATTTATTACCGATATTTTAAAATTAAATAACGTATTTTAACACAACCTTTTAGCATTCTAGGTACCTAAATAGGAATCTAGAAAGAAAAAACAAAAATAATGTAATATTAGGTCTTATATCCGGTGCTATGAGTCAGCACCGGATTTAAGACCCTACCCCCTATCCCCCCGATCTCAAAAAAAGTTGGTGAATGGTCTATTCTCATGTAATTCGTGCCGGGGAACCCGATTTTGGCCATCCGAAAGCAAAAAAAAAAAAAAAAAAAAAAAAAATTTAGGGTCGATTTTTACGATTTTCAATTTTCGATTTTTGACCTATTTCCCATACAAATTTATATGGAAAAAAGTGAGTATCGGTAGGGGGGGGGGTAGCGAAGATCCCACAGCCTTGATTTTTGGTGTGGATACTACTATTACAAAATGATCAACCTCACAATATGTACCTAAACAAAATCTTGACCTTGACCCGTTTTCGACCCGGCCTAAATTATATATATATATATATATATATAATATATATATATATATATAGGGGTTGGACAAAACAACAAAATAATGGAAACATTCGCATTTTCAGTGCTGTATTTTCTGGTATAATTAATGGCGTTATATAATTTACTAAATTCATATGTAAATGCGTATAATATCAAGAACATCTATTTTAATATGCTAATATTGGTATTTCCTGTTCTTGTAGAATAAATAAAAATATGGTGGTTGGAAAGGATGGCACTGACTGTGAAAGAGGCATAACAATAAGAACCCATTTGGTTGGTGTCTCATTATTAAAAGTGGCATAATTGCCCCGGTATCTTGAGGAACAGTCCTCAACGTTGTGAATTACATGGAAAGAAATGGGGAAAACTACACCACATAAGCGTAATAATGTTCCCATTATTCTCTCCAACTCCATCTTCTACAGATCTACAGAAGCTAAGGCTAACAAAGACCCTAAGATCCACTCTAAGGTTAGCCCGAGAGAAAGGAAAGAGTAGCGGGTTAAGAGAAGAGAAGAGAATAAGGGGTTAAGTAAGAGCAACACCTATCACTCATGGGTTAACATTCATTCAGAAAAAGAGGAAAAGTGTCTCACCATCATCATCCGCCGGCCACTGCCGACAAGTCAGAAAAATAGTCGGAGAGAATAGGAGAGGGGTGAAAGATGAAAAGAAGTAAAATAAGAACGCTTACAAACCATGCAAACACAGTCTTAACTCACTGTCATACCATGCAAACTACAAACATGCAAGAAAAGAGTAAGAGACATGCAAAGTAAGGAGAGGGAAAAAAAAAAAAAGTAGGTAAGTTAAACAAAAAGCGGGTTAGTTTACGCTATGAGCTACATCTACATTCGTTAGTCTAATTTATTTTTTTATTTTTTTAATAATTTTATTGCTGGCATCACACGCTGGCATGTCACAAGCTGGCATTCATCGTCAACAGACTCATCCTCGAGCACCACCACCAGAGCTTCTGTTGCTAACTTTGTTGTTTTTTAAATTAAACAACGTTAATACCTTTAAAATGTCTGTCAAGACGGTTCTTAAACATATTAACGCTGGTAGAATGAACGACTGACGCGGGAAGATTATTCCATTTATCAATTACTTTAAACGTAAAGAAGTTTTTAGCGATATTAGTAATAAAACGCCTGCCACGCAACTTAAATCCGTTATTGCGAGTATTACTACTATTATCAAAAGTGAACAATTTGTCAAAATTTACGTTATCGATGTTATTAACGATTTTGAAAACTTCAATAAGCTCCCCCCTTAATCTCCTAGTTTCGAGTGAATACAGGTCTAACTCATTAATCCTATCTCATAAGGCTTATTGCGCAATGACGGAATAAGTTTCGTGGCACGACGCTGAACCCTTTCTAACCTATCAATATCCTCACGCAAGTACGGGCACCAAAACTGAACTGCATATTCTAAATGAGGCCTGACTAGGGACTTGTAAAGGGGCAATATAATATCCTTCAATTTAAATTCGAAATTACGCGCTATGAAACCTAACATCCTATTAGCTTTTGCGCAAGACTCCAGGCACTGGTTCCTAACCTTTAAATCCTTAGATACGCGTACGCCTAAATCTACTTCCTCGTCAACGCTCGCTAACTCCCTATCATCCATCGTATACGCGTAATTATTGTTGCGAGAACCTATATGCAAAACTTTACATTTGTCTACGTTAAATTGCATCTGCCACTTATCTGTCCACTCCATAATCCTATTTACATCGTCTTGAATCCTATTTCTATCGTCCTCGTTAACAACATTACGCTGGTTGGTGTTATGAGGGGCTTTAATACAATTCTTCTATCATCATTTTGACTGATACTGCTCTTTGCACACTCTTGTTTAGTTATGAACGAAGTCTGAAGCGACAGTCTTTGGTTTATGCTTTACGGTTCGTCATAAGGTTCTTCTCTCACATTCTATCAGGGTTGCTTTACGCTCACTATATTCCTTATTTGATGTACTTTTTTCATTTTCTTCCATGTATTCATAACCTTAACTATTTTTCCGAGATACAGGGGGGCAATTATGAGACTTTCACTGCTGAGATGTCAACCAAACTGGCTCCTACTATCATGCCTCTTTCACAGTCAGTGCCATCTTTTCGAACCGCCATATTTTTATTTATTCTACAAGAACAGGAAAACCAATATTAGCATATTAAAATAGATGTTCTCGATATTATACACATTTACATATGAATTTAGTAAATTATATAACGCCATTAATTATACTAGAAAATATAGCACCGAAAATGCGAGTGTTTCCATTATTTTGTCCAACACCCATATATATATATATATATATATATTATATATTATATGTTTGTGCATATTCTTTACAGTTTTCTATTCCAAGGAGGCTAATAAAGCGGAGAGAGCTTTGGAAAAGGTCTTCAAACAAGTGGAACACCAGTATGAAGACGATGCAAACTTGGTGAAGGACGATTTCCTCACGGAAACCCTCGAAGCTCACGAAGACAAATATCTTAATACGAGCCTCAATCTTATACTTGATGAACTGAGTTCAGATGCCAAAACACCACTGCTGAAAGAGATCGAAAAGTTCAGGAAAATCACGCTAGGTGTTGCGCCCTGCGAATTGAGGAAGATACTTACGGAATTCCAAAGAAAAGTACCCGGAGCTGCCATTAGGAAAAAAAGGGAGGCAAATGACGTAAATGGAACGGAATTATCATCCACGAAAGAGGCTATCGAACATGACGAGAATACCACCATTCCCCAATTGATGATAAATAAGAGTAACGCTGATGAAGAAGGGAGAGGGGAGACCTCTGTTTCTCCTGATGAGGAATCATCCACCAAATCGATTACAAATGATTTCGTTACTCGTGTTCTAAAGTAACGGTGAACTAAATTGGCGTAAAAAAAGATCCAAAATCACGATGCCAAATTAAAAGTGTGAAAATCATCAAAAGGAATTAACATTTTAAACTGTTTATCGCCCATTGGTCGATTCACTGATTCTGTTCTCATTAACACCAGACAATTTTCCGTTCTGGAGGAGACTTCTGTTAGCCATTAATTAAAGGATTCAGGGTGCTGTAATTTATTGTAACACTTATCGTAGTGCAGCAGTGACTGATTATATAGACTATGCGGGCTACGTCGTGGCCAATGTCATAACACCGTTTCCTGGAGAACAGCGAAGTTAAGCGACATTGGGTCTGGGTAGTAGTTGGATGGGAGACCATCCTCCGCGCCTAGATTATGTAGCGACCCGTGGTTCGGATCCCACGTAGAGCTGTAGGTCCCCTCCGTCATATGACCTTAGATGTTGCGAAGGTGGTTAAACAACCCCAATAAATTCTAAAACTATGAAAATCCAAAATTTAATCCTGATCATGTAACAAATATCCAAATAATTATTCATAATTAATTAATTATTAATATATAAATTTCTTTTGAAAAATTCATTAAATTATTAATTAATATAATCCACGAGATAAAGTCTAGAAAAAACGTCAATTATTTTATTACAATCACATTGATTTAGTTACCCATTAAAGTTTAAAAAGAAAATGAATTGCTTTTGCATATTTAAAGGGATAACTTTACTAGAAAAAGAAAAATAACAAAACTTGCGTATTTATTTCATGACATTTAAAATGGTCGGGAATCGAAATGTATTTTCAGATATATAAAATAAAGCAAAGGATTTATTCTCCATCTTCCCCTTTGAAAAGTTGTGACAAACGTTAAAAATGTTTAATTATTTCATGCGTGTTTTTAAACCTCTCTCTTCGAAAACGGACTTTTAAATGGTAAAATGTGAAAAGCGTTACCATAGTTACAAATGTATTTATAAATTGGTTGGTTGAAATTTTAATATTTTCCAATTATGCAGCTGCATTGAGAGGAAGTAAATAGGGTCCTACAAGTTAAATGGTCATGCCAACCCGAATGTAAGATCGGAAAAATTACCGACATCACGTTAATCTTTGTTTCCCAATTCCGTTTAGCGAAGTCCAGAAATAATTCAAGGCGAGGTGATGAAAAATTCAGCCTTAATTAAATCGTGGATAATTTTAACTAAAGTATCTAACATAACATAATAAAACAAAACAAATTAACATGTTAAAGCACGACAGATGATTTTTACAAACGTAAAGGCCACAAATAAAAGAATAAATTAATCTTATTAAAAAACAAAAACTTTCCCTAAAATCACATTTGCTCTTCACTTTCAACCTGACCACGTGGCAACACCACCTTGCTAGATCAGCGATGTTGAGTTTGTTCAGTAGTTCTACTGGTGAACATTCTCGGCATTCAGACGATGTAGCGACCCGTGGTTCAGATCCCACGTAAAGCTGTAGGTCCCCGTCAAATGTTATTTAATTAAATACCTAATAAAATACAAACTCCGAAGTGATTTTAATTAAAAGTAATTTCTTAGTTTCATTCAAAACAATTAAATTTTAATAAGAAGAATCTCGGAGCAAGTGTAGTTTACGTTCCCCTGTGGTGCCTAGTGTAGTTTGCGCTCCTTAACTTTGTCCGTGTATACCTAATCATAGGCGTATAAGGCGGGGAGTCTGGGGGGCGGATGTTTTGTCTTATTTTTCCCTTCAAAAAAAAAAAAAATTATATATATATATAGTTTCAGACCAACAAAGACCCTAGGATCCACTCATGGCTGGTCTACCTAACTGTGTTCGCAATCGTGTATTGTGTATGTCCTCCGTGGTGGCGGAGGGGACCTACAATTTTACGTGGGTTCCGAACCACAAGAACATAAGAAATTTATGTAAAAACTGCCGGTAAATTGGCAACGACCAATTTTTACGAAACTAAATAATTATCAATTTAAAACTAAAGATAGAATCTCTGGATCCAGAGGATCAAGTCATAATAGACTACTATCCACAAATATGTTACAAAATATATATATATATATATATATATATATATATATATATATATATCTATATCCGTTATAAATAGATATAGAGTGTAACATATTTGTGGATAGTAGTCTATTATGACTTGATCCTCTGGATCCAGAGATTCTATCTTTAGTTTTAAATTGATAATTATTTAGTTTCGTAAAAATTGGTCGTTGCCAATTTACCGGCAGTTTTTACATATACAGGGTGTTTGAAAACTTTCTGTACAAATTGTAATGGGGGATAGGCAACACCAAGACAAACCCTTTTCGTCTAAAAGTGTATGTCCGCTGACGTCACCATTCGGCGCGAGAGGGCGCCGCTGCAATTGGCTAAAAGGTGAAGTGGGCTAGACTCGCGCTTGCCGCGGGCATTCTTAAATCGGACGTAGTACGCGTAACATGGAGCGCTTCACGACTGCTGAGATGGCTGACATGCATATTGTGTATGGGGCTGCCAATGGAAACGGAAGAGCTGCTGTGAGGTTGTACCGACAGCGCTTCCCAAACAGACGTGTGCCAAACCACCAAACGTTTGCGCATTTGCATCGGCGACTGCGAGAAACTGGAACATTCCATGCAAACATGCATGACACTGGTCGGGAGAGAAACGTGCGCACTCCTGACATGGAAGAAGAAATCCTACGGCGATTTGAGGACAATCCAAGCGCAAGCACGCGAGGTGTTGCACGTATCCTCGGTGTGAACCACAACCTGTCTGGAGTGTTGCACGAGCAGCAGTTACATCCGTTTCATCGTCAGAGAGTCCAGGCATTACAATCTCGGATTACCCTCTTCGTGTGGAATTCGCACGCTGGTTTCTGCAGCAGACAGCGGTGCAGCCTAATTTTCCGGCTTATGTGCTGTTCTCAGATGAGGCCTGTTTCACACGTGAGGGTGTGTTTAACATGCACAATTCTCACGTGTGGGCGCACGCAAATCCACATGCTACACGGGTGCATGCTCATCAAGAACGGTTCGCCGTCAATGTTTGGGTGGGTATCGTCCATGGCAAGTTGCTGCTCGTGCAACACTCTCCAGACCAGGTCGTGGTTCACACCGAGGATACGTGCAACACCTCGCGTGCTTGCGCTTGGATTGTCCTCAAATCGCCGTAGGATTTCTTCTTCCATGTCAGGAGTGCGCACGTTTCTCTCCCGACAGTGTCATGCATGTTTGCATGGAATGTTCCAGTTTCTCGCAGTCGCCGATGCAAATGCGCAAACGTTTGGTGGTTTGGCACACGTCTGTTTGGGAAGCGCTGTCGGTACAACCTCACAGCAGCTCTTCCGTTTCCATTGGCAGCCCCATGCACCATATGCATGTCAGCCATCTCAGCAGTCGTGAAGCGTTCCATGTTACGCGTACTACGTCCGATTTAAGAATGCCCGCGGCAAGCGCGAGTCTAGCCCACTTCACCTTTTAGCCAATTGCAGCGGCGCCCTCTCGCGCCGAATGGTGACGTCAGCGGACATACACTTCTAGACGAAAAGGGTTTGTCTTGGTGTTGCCTATCTCCCATTACAATTTGTACAGAAAGTTTTCAAACACCCTGTATATATATATTATATATATATATATATATATATATATATATATATATAAAATCCCACAAAAAAGTACACCCAACTTTAGATTGTACTAACTCCTCCAAAAATTGAGATATTTTGGATCTGTTTGTTTGATTTAATATAGCAAATTATTCTTTGTTAACGTTCAAAATTTATTCATGTTTAAACGATTTAGTGTTTAAGCATCTGCTTTTAACTGAAGGGTACAGCAAAATGGGTTGCGCCGAATGATCATTTCTCCCAGCCAGATAGCTCCTCTTGCTTTAACCAATGTGCTACTTTTTACGTCGAAGGATATTGCAAATATATTTTTTAAATAATTCGAACTTTTGTATCTAAGATACGAGTCATACATATAAATGAAGAATCTGAATTACTAAATTTATAATAACTTTGAAACTCTTATCAAGCAGTTTACACGAAGGCAGCGCGTTCTCATGGTCACAACTTATCTGCAAACTAAAAGCTTAAAACAAGTTCAGAATACCTTCGAACTGCAATTTCCCGATAGAGCTTCTCCAACTAAACATACAATTTTGAAGAATGTTCGGAAATACAAAGAAGAAGGAACGGTCCTCAATTTGAACAAAGGACGTTCAGGCCATCCGAAGACGGCAAGAACAGACGAGAACATTCAGCATTCAGCCCTGACTTGACCCCGTGTGATTACTTTTTATGGGGTCATTTGAAAAATAGAGTATTTGCATCACAACCTATCAATTTAGATGATTTGAGGACTCGCATCACAGCTGAAATTAACTTGTTAAAAGACAATCCAGATCTTATCAAAAGAGTGATGGGGAAGATGAGGGCTCGACTCCAGATTTGTATCGATAGGAATGGCGGTCATGTTGAAAGAAAACGAAACTAAGCATAACTTTTGCAATAAGGAATAAAGAAAAATCTGCTTTGTATCTTATTGAAATTATGTTAAAGTATCTATTATTATGTATTTGTCTTTTCATTACATCGATAGCGCACACATTATTTTTTCATTGACCAATTTTGCGCAATCCATTTTGTTGTACCCTTCAGTTAAAAGCAGATGCTTAAACACTAAATCGTTCAAACATGAATAAATTTTGAACGTTAACAAAGAATAATTTGCTATATTAAATCAAACAAACAGATCCAAAATATCTCAATTTTTGGAGGAGTTAGTACAATCTAAAGTTGGGTGTACTTTTTTGTGGGACATATGGTATATATATATATATATATATATATATATATATATATATATATATATATATTGTAGTCGAAACCAGTAGTCTTCACCTTCCGTTTCCTCTATCTTAGATGTAAAAGTCTTTTGTATAGCTTCACTGTTCGCAATCTCTCTTTTTCTGTATGTGCTTGTGAGTACTGAGCAATAAGTAATTATTGGAAGGTCTAGACTCTTCCATAATTTGAGCATGATGTTTGCTTTTCTACTG
Organism: Bathynomus jamesi; assembly: GCA_023014485.1. NCBI lineage: Eukaryota > Metazoa > Arthropoda > Malacostraca > Isopoda > Cirolanidae > Bathynomus > Bathynomus jamesi. The sequence goes on along the minus strand of JAJOZX010002612.1, from coordinate 619,394 downwards.
CGGAAGCTCCTCCAGACGATTCCCACCATTTTTCTAGCCGTTATAATTTTGATGTTATAGTGCTCTCTGAATTCTGTATCCGACGACATTACTACTCCAAGATCGCTGACTTGTGGATTTGGTGTTACTTATTTGACTTGCAGAGTTTTGTACCCTTTTTTCTGTAGCTCCTTGTTATTACCATATCATAAAAGTTGGAATTTTTCTTCGTTGAACTTCATATTGTTGTCTTCTGCCCACTGGAATAATGTTTCAATGTCGTTTTGTAATCTTTCTATGTCACCTTCATTCAATATTTCCTTGCATATCTTTGTGTCATCTGCAAAACATGATACAATACTGTCATTGATATCTGCAATCATTATTATGAACAGCAAGGGAGCTAGTACTGTCCCTTGTGGGACAGAGCTTTCTACTTCCGAGACTTCCGATTTGACTCCATTTACCACCACTGTGTTCTTTGCGTCAAGAAATTAAATATCCATTTTCCCAGCAATTCCTGTATTCTTAAGTTTATGTGCTATAATTCCATAGTTACATTTATCGAAGACTTCAACAAAGTCAGTATAGATTACATCTAGCCCTGAAACCATGTTGATTTGAGTTGTCCAAGTTCTTTTCTTGTAGGTAGTAGGTAGTTTCACTTCTAATTATACGTTCCACTTTATAAGGTGCTAGGTGAGAGCCACTGGTCGATAATCCTTGGGCATTGCTCTGTTACCACCTTTGAATAAGGGGCAATGTTCGCGTTTTTTAATAGCAGTGGAATTTGTCCTTTGTCGAGTGATTTCCTCCATAGTAAGTATAGTGGTTTGGCAATCCTCTCTTTACATTTCTTCAGAAATGTGGCACTCCATGTGTCTGGCCCTGGTGAGGAATTGTCTCGCATCTGTGATAGAGTTCTCGGAAAGAGATGCAATTAAGGCTCTAAGTCCATTAATAGGTTTGTGCCAGAATTTGTCTTTGGCTGATTTGTATCAATGTCGAAAAATTTGTCTGCGCTTTCTACTTTCATTTCGGATAGGGGTGCTAAATGCAGAGTTAAATTGTTCCTTAAGCAGTTCGCTCATTTTTTGGGGGTCATTTGTGTGTTTGGCCTCCCAGTCTATCAACGGACCAATACTCTCTCTGCACTGCATTTTCCTTTTCGCAAAATAAATAAGTAAATAAATATATATAAGGGTGCGTCAAAAAAAACAAAAAAAAACGAAAGTTTATCATCTTCGCGCAATCCGCTATTTTTACTCATTTGACGAGAAAACTTCGTGGTAAAAATTTCAAGTCGATCGAAGACTGTTTAGGGGTTGCGCATGGCACTTGAAGTTTTGCATGGAGTGGCTCCCTTATACGAGAGCTCCTTTCCGTAAACCCAAGCTCAAGAGTCTTTCGTATGCGTGTCTTTTGATTGATTTGGTGTTTTTTCATGTTCTTGAATGCCTCCAGACCTTGCCGATGCAAAATGACCTCACCGTTTCTTCTCTTTCCTCAGGGGTTCTTTGTGAATGACTACAACTCGATCTTCCTCAGCCATCTGGCTGGTGGGTAAGCCGATGCCCGGGTTCTCGGGAGCGAAGCTACCCAGTCGTGGTGAAGTGTTGCGAGTCTTCTTTTACCATCACGGACATGAAGCCTCTTTGAAGCAATGTGTAAAGCTAACGGCGCAACAAATGGCAGAAGTCTGGAACAAAGCTAAGATCCCAATAATTGACTTCTCCCATCTTTTGATGAAAGTCACGAAGCTCCATGTAGAGCACATGAGCTTGAAGAGCAGCTCGTTAAGAACTTCCGGAAAGGCAGTCGAACATAGGGAGGAGTTCCAGAAGAGTTTGAAGGAACTCTTCGACGTCACCCACCGCGACGCCCTTAATCTCATGAAGATTAAAGAGGATAAGGTCTTCCTTATCGCTCAGCGTCGGCCTGGGCGACCAGGAAGCATGGTCAAAGTCAATAATTCCTGGGAGAAGAAGGAGACAGCGAAGAAGAAGCAGAGAGCTCAGCACGAACGACGGCAGAAGCGATCTCTGGAAGACCAAGCTATTCAGAGTGCCACGGTGGAACTTGAGTAGTCGTCTTCCACTTCCATGTCGGACAGTGGAGAGTCGCCAATGCCCTCGCCTACCTTGCTGTCCTCCAAAGTGGCCCCGAGGTCTTCCAGTCATCAGCGGTCAGGTGGCTTCAGCTCTCGACCGGATCCAGCTCAGCGATCGGAAAGCAGCTCATGTCCTGGTCCCCTTTGCACCCTATCTTGGTCACGATGTGGAACAACTGGCCATCAGCCCAAGCACCATCCGAAGGAAACGTATTGCTCATCTCACAGCTTTGGTCGCGGAGCTAAGGCTTAGCTTTTCCTGCACTGTTCCCCTCACTCTCCACTGGGACTGGGACGGGAAGTTGATGTCCGACTTCTCTGGTCGGGAAAGAATCGACCGCTTGCCCATCCTGGTCTCCGGTGAGGGAGTGGAGAAACTTTTGGCGGTCCCCAAGCTCACTGATGGGAAGGCTGAACAAAGAGCAAAGGTCACTGGAGGTCCTGGACGAATGGAACCTAAGGATCGCATCAAGTCCCTCTGCTTCGACACCACAGCAGTGAATAGGGAACCAAAAGAGGTGTGCGCCTGCGGATTGAGCAAATACTGGAACGGGATCTCCTCTACCTGGCATGTAGTCACCACGTTTTCGAGATTTTGTTGGAGGCCGTGTTCTCTGCTTTGGTCATAGAACAGTCGAAGAGTCCTAACATTTTCCTCTTCCTGAACTTCAGGGAATTCTGGCCGAAGGTTCGAAAACAGGAGTTCCAAACTGCACTCGACGATGAGACCATGGCATCGACGGTTGAGCCATGGCGAGAAGACATCCTCAAGTTCGCCCAAGAACAACTCCGCGTCTAGCAACCCTGAGACGACTATAAGGAACTGCTGGAGTTGGCAGTGATCTTCCTGGGAGATGTGCCTTATGGTCGTTCCTCTGTCACTTTCATGGCTCCAGGCGCACTCCATCTGGCCAGGTGGATGGCGAAGGCGATTTATGCCTTGAAGATATGTGGATCTTCAGGTACCAATTCGCTCAAGCCATGACCCAGCAACCATCTACCTCCCGAGGACCGAACAGGACGGAGATCTTCTGGATCAATCTCGGCCACCTCTGCGTATTCGTCATCCAGTACTACACTCGAGCGTGGTTCACGGCCACAAGACCATCTGTTGCTCTTCGTATGGACCTCACCCTCTTCAAGACACTTTCACAACACGAGAATCCGGTCATCATGGACGCAGCCGTGAAGTCCTTCGGCCGACACCTCTGGTACCTGTCTGAAGCCACGGTTGGCCTGGCCCTCTTTGACGAGGAGATCTCCCTGGATGACAAGAGGAAAATGGTCACCAATACGAGTGGGGTTCAGGGTTCAAATGAACCATCATTTCGCACCCTCCTCACTCCTATAGAGGGAGCTGGAAAAGACCTTCCTGCTTTTTTCACCACCACGACCAAGATCATCTTCGATAACCTGGAAATCGACTCCAGATTCCTGACGACCGACCCAGCGCACTGACTGGAGTTGAACACCTACAAAGCTGGAAAGGCGCATGTGGAGAGCCTTGTGGTCATCATCGATACGGCTGAGCGAAGCGTCGCCCTCATCCAGGAATTCACCACTTTGGGAAGAACGAAGAAAGAGCACTAGATTCAGTGCATGCTTCAGGTCGTTGAGGATCACCGCCAGATTTAACCGAAAACAGCAAACAAGAGAGACCTCTTGGCGTGAACAACTGTTATGAACTTATGACGAGTAACTTGTTCAATGAGATATGATCTTAAAGCTGCATTTCAGTTTTTCTCAATTGTGGCTGTCCAAATATATGTTCAGACTTTCGTTTTTCCAGCTATGGTTTGCTTTCTCCCTTATGTGAAAATTCAGATTCGTTGCGCGACCCCTAAACATGATTCGAATCGAATGAAACTTTACCAATAGTGTTTTTGCATTAGGTGGGTTAACTGGCGGGTTGCGCAAAAGAATTATCGGTTGAATTTTGACCCTATATACCAGTGACGCACCCTAATAAATAAATAATATAAATAATATAAATAATATAAATAAATAAATATATAAATAATATATAAATAATAATATATAATATATAAATATATAATAAATAATATATAAATAAAATAAATATATAAATAAAATAAATATATAAATAAAGATATAAATTTATTCCAAAATTGCTCCTACGTTTTCGTCTGTGGTCATTGAAGTTGCATGAGCGACTACATGTGACGTCTTATTTTTTCAAAATTTCAGTCACTTATGCTTGCGTTAAGTTAGGGAGAGGTTCCATTAAAAAGTTTAGAGAATTCGCTTTTTTACCGTATACAATGATTATTTTTTCGAATTTCACTCGCGTTAGGATTTTAATTAAAAAACTCAATCATATTACTACTACTTCATGCTACTTCAGAATTTTACACACCCATTTTGGTCTACTTTAGCTTAGGTTAACGGTCAGGGGTCGGCAATCCAAGGCACGCGTGCCACAGAGTTGCACGCGAAGAAATTTTGTGTGGCACCTTAATTCACACAAAAAATAGAGAAAGTATATTTAAAAAAAAAAATTGTATTTATCCCGGATTACATTCAGGCTGACTTCCATATAAAAATAATTTTTCCAAAAGTCAACGGATTAAATTTAACAATTTACTGCTCACCCTGTAACCATCCAAGGCCTTTGTAAGACATTTTCTTACGACACTTTAGGTGTAAGTTTTCCAACTATTGATATTTAAAATGTTTTTGATAATAAATAATTAAAAGTTAAAAATTGTATAATTTACGACCCCTGTTTTATTACAGTGTTAATATACCGTATTTGCGTATTATTATAAAGATAAACTATAAAGTAATCATACTACAGGGTGTCCCATAAGTCCGGCATCATAGGAAAAATAATAAAAAAAGGCAAAACAAAAGCTTTTATTTACAGAAAGTGCTCAATATGTATTGTTTCGTAGCCCATTCACAAAATTCCATCCGCCGGTCGGGATCATCTTCGCTTAATTTCTGAAGTTCATATGGATGCCATTTGTGAGCCTGAAGAATGCGATCGATGCTACTTTTCGACACTCCTGTCTCGGCGGACAGTCGCCGAAGAGACTTATTGGGACTTCTGTTAAAATGAGCCAGGATAGCAGTCGCTGTATCATCGTCAGTGGACCTCCTTGAAGGTCCACTGCGTGGTTTATCTTCTATGGATCCTGTTTCCTTAAACTTTGCAACAAGTCTGCTAACACAACTCTGTTTTATTGGCTCGCGGTCTGGATGCAGTCTGTTAAATTCAGCAGCGGCCTCTCTTTGATTCCGATTTCCTATGAGTAGAATTATCTGGATTCGTTCTTCCTTGCTCAGACATTATGGCCTGTAGAAAGAGAAAAATATGAATTATGGTTTGTAGAAATAGAAAAATATGAATTTCTCCTATGATGCCGGACTTATGGGACACCCTGTACAAACATTATCAATTATAATAGTGTAGCATACATTTAAAAAAACAATGGTGGCACGCGTGGAGGGTTTAAAGATTAAATAATAAGTGGCACCCAACAGAAAAAAGTTGCCTACCCTAGCAACTTTGCCTAGCTTAGCCTAAATTGAATAAAAAAAACAAAAAAAACAGCAAAGTAATAGCTACTTTCTGTGTAGGAGGAAAGTGATACAAAAGATAGCACCGAAAAAGAGCGAACGCTACTTTTATCGATTCTATATATATATAACTAATATTTTACGCTTTTTAGAAATTTTGCTTCTAAAATCTAGACGAACTAACTGTATCGTAATTTTTCTTAGTTTTTTCTTGCCTTGGAAGTAATTTGGGTAAATTAAATGTAAATGGCATTTTCCTCCATAATTACCTTAATAGTATTCCAAGAAATTACCCTTCAAGTCCCTAATATAATCGCTAAAAGATTATGTTCAGAATAAAGAGTATGTGTAGAAAAATATTTGGGGTCATACTTTATTGTCCTTTTTTCATTTTAAATCTTTTTCCCTCTCTCGTCTTTTGGAAAGCAATGACACACGACCTTTTCACCTTTAACTCATTTGGTGTCGCCCGTTGCGACAACACAAACTGGCTATTTCGGTAGCGCTTTAATTTTAAATAGATTGAAAATAAATTTTAAAAAAGGTGCCTTTGTTTTTCTCCACCTATGGTGACGTCATATCACGTTTATGAATTAGTTGAAGCATTCTCCGAACTGTCGGCCTCGCCTGTGACAAGATTTTAGACCTTATGTAGGAAGAAAATAGCGATCATATGAAATCGTGGATTTCTGACACACTTGCTCTTATAAACGCTTTGTATGTTCTTCCCGTTTCATTCTATGATTCAGATTCTGTGTTTGCCAAATACTTTAAGCACTATATTTTCATCCAAATAGACACGATAATTTCGTCGATGAAACATTCTGTCGACGATAGAAAACTATCTTAACCTAATTTAACCTAACGAACTACGTCTACCTAAGCTTAATCTAACTTACATTGACTTAAACTAACCTAACTTAATCTAGCCCAAAATAATTGTCAATTAAATATCGCATCGGAAGAATGACGTCAGTGCGGATTCAAATACTCTTCAACTTTTCGTTCAAGATCACGTGTTGAGATTTTAGGAGGCAAATTTGCAGACATTTTAGTATCACTGTAAATTGCATCATACTTTTCTTCAGCACATTCCTCCCATATCTCATTCAGGGATTCTAGTCCATTATATAATTTAAAAACTTATACTCGTAAAAGCTCTGAGGATGTACGACGTTATTTAAAGCTACACACCATTCTCAGGCAATGTATTTTGGACTTATAGACCGAAACGCAGTTAAACTTCTAACATATACTGTACATTAAAGAGCAAAGTGAAAGACTGATCGATGATAATCTCTCTCGCGTTGTAACACAGAGGTCATTTACGCCAAACATACAGAAACGTTAAGTGAAAGAAGGACCATTTCCTTACTCAGCAAGATAACTTCAAATCTCTGGAGAGAATCCTGTATATAAAAATCTGGCGAGTACACGGTAGATTCTAAGTATATCAAAACCTCAGTATATTCAATATATAAATTTCATTACTATATAAAGTGTTGTTACAGAATATGTTTGATTTATATTTCAGAAAAATGCACAAATGCCCCCAGCTTTCTTTAGTTAGGCTTATAAGCAAGCTTCGGATAAATATGCATTTGTATATTTGCATATGTAAATGCATATTTAAATGCATATTTTAGTATTTTTCTAAGATAAATCCATATTTTACCATATCCATGATAAATCCATATTTTAACTTTTTTGTCACCAAACAAATATAAATCTTGTTCAAAGTGAAGTATATAGCTTACCTATATAAGCTTACTTCACTTTGGTTGGTTGGTTGACGTGTATGATATTCCCGGCATCAAAGATCACGCCACCAGCCAAGTTCTGACGTCATACATCAGACCACCATAAACTACCAATTGTTATGTGGCAAGTGATCGGCGCTCGTTTATTCGTTTGCATTCTGCCCATTATACGTGCTGTACATACCACCGTGAACCACCAAAATGCCAAAAGAAAAACGAAGTAAATACAAAATTCTTTGCGAAAGAATATGAAACATTCACTACTGATGGTCAAGTGTTGTTCTGTAAATACTGTGAAATTCCAATATCGGCGGATAAGAAATTTCAAGTAATACACCACCTTCAAACAGCTAAACATGTCAGGTTGCAAAGTTCCAGTAATGCTAAGCAGGAGCAACAGTTGTTTGCTCGTAAACCTGGTCCTAGTCGTTCACAGTTCAACGTCGATTTAAGCAATGCATTTATTTCAGCAGATATTTCCTTGGCAAAATTGAAAAACAAAAGCCTTAATGAATTCATAGAAAAATACACAGGAAAAGTAGTGCCAGACTAGTCCACGCTACGGAAAAATTATGTTCCACAATTGTACAAGGAAACTCTTGAAAAAATTAGAAGCAAAGCTGGTGAAAATAAGATTTGGGTGTCCCTCGACGAAACAACAGATGTGGAAAAACGATGCGTTGTGAGTTTTGTGTTTGTTGTCTTAGGAAAAGAAGAAGAAAAGGATAAAAGTTACTTACTGACAGTCGACGTGGTCGATAAGGTGAATCACTCGACTGTTGCTGCTTTCTTCAATAATTCGTTAAACAAGTTATGGTCATCATCTAATATATTATACAATAATGTCCTTTTAGTATGCACAAATGCTGCACCTTATATGTGCAAAGCTATGACTGGACTTCAGGTTTTGTACCCTAAAATGATTCGTGTAACGTGTATAGTTCATGGTCTGCATCGTGTGGCGGAATTGGTTCGTTCTAAGTACCCTGATGTAAATAATTTGATAGCAACAGTAAAGAAAGTATTCCTGAAAGCTCCATATCGAAATGCCAAATTTTTTGAATTGGCTGAAAACGTAGCGCTTCCTACCTCACCTATAATTACCAGATGGGGAACCTGGATAGACGCAGCAGTGTACTGCGCCAAAAATTTTGACATCGTCAAAACCGTGAGAGAAACATTCGATCCTGGGGGGCTCAGAGCATTCAGGAGGCACAATCTGTACTGAAAGCAGATGGCATTCAAGAGAATTTGCTTTTCATATCTGCCAATTTCTCCTGTCTTTCTTCAACGATTTTAAATTTGGAAGAAAAGGGAATGTCTTTGAAGGGTAGTATCACGGTAGTTGAAGTTGTTCGTGCACTGGAAGACATTGAATGCACAGATTTCATTAACAAGCTTAATAATGTGCTGTCTAAAAACGAAGGATATGGAAAGTTGAAGAAAATTAGTGAGATCCTTTCAGGAAAAACTGAAATTCACAGAACGCTGGAACCTCTTAATCTGTCGGATTTTCTAGCCTTGAAATATGCACCTATTGTTTCGTATGATGTGCAGCGAGTATTTTCTGAATATAAAAATCTCCTTGCTAATAATTAATAGGCGCAAGTTTAACTTTGAACATTTGCAGCAACATGTGGTAATTAAATGCAATCACTGTTTGTAATTTTTGGTAAATAAGTTTTATTCCAGTGTTTTGAATAAAGTAATTTCCTCTAAAATATTTTTATTTCCCAGTGATAGATATATTTGATAGTGCATATTTAAATGCATATTTTGAAGGTTTTAGGTACATATTTGCATGCATATTTACTACTTTTTTAGTGCATATTTATCCGAAGCCTACTTATAAGGCTAACTAACGAAAATATTACGCTCGAACCTAACCAATCGTTAGGTCAACTGTACGCCCTTGACGATTGGTTATGTTAAGTCGTTATATTTTCGTTAGTTAGCCTTATAAAGCTAACTAAAGAAGGCTGGGGGCCCTGATCTTCGGGTGATCCAAGTAACTCGTTCTAGTTACAGTTATTTGCCAATAAAAGTAACGGGTTCAGTCAAAAGTTACTGTACTGAGAAATACAACTTAGTTAAGATACACTCGCAAAAAAAGTAAGTTCCTTGAAGACTCTTTAAACGTTTCAAGAGTTTAGGTTTTTACCAAGATCAAAAATCAGTTTTAGCATATTAAATGGCGATCAATTTCTCGTAAAACGCTCACTCTAAGTTCATATAAACCATTTTATTAACTCAATGGAACCAGTGACATTCCCTTTGTCTGCTTAAAACTACTCTGCCTGAGTCGAGAAACAGTTTAGTTTTACAAACATGAAGTCTTGAAACTAGTGGAACTATTAACTACTAAAAACTATTCTTCTTAACAAGGGAAAGAAGTTATGGTACTTTCCTGTTATCCCGGACCCCAGACGTTTTGCCGAAAATATCACAACTTAACCTAACCAATTGTCAAGGGCATACAGTTGACCTAACAGGAAAGCACTGGTTTTCTGTTATTATTATTAATAATCTTTCAAAGTCTCATTATAGACATACAAGAAATACGGTTAGGTCAACTGTATGCCCTTGACAATTGGTTAGGTTAAGTTGTGATATTTTCGGCAAAAAGTCTGGGGTCCGGGATAACAGGAAAGTACCGAAATTATTTTTAAAAACATCCCTTGTTCAAAATGTTTATCTGTCACTGATGTCCTCTTTGTTGAGAATATCCTTCTCCTCAAGCACGAAAAACTCTTTCCACCAAGGCGCTGCTTATGAATCTCCTTAGAATAAGAAAAATATTATCGATATATAATTAATACCCAAGTTTACGGTAGGCGAGCTAAATTCACCCCCATATTGCCCACTGGTCCCCTCAATAATCTTCTCGTAAGGACTCGTTCAAATATAGCTAAATATAACTGAAAATCCAAATACATTATACCAAAAAATAAATTATTCACAAGTATAATTATGTAAACTTAATAGCCTGAAATGAAACTCTTACACGTCTAAATAGAACAGGATGTAACGTTAATTATTCTCGAGAAATATGTAGAGAACATGAACAGTCACTTTTAAATTAAGATACGTTTCAGCGATGAATTGAATACGTAAATCTTTGACAAAAATTCGTTACCAAAGAACACGATTAACACGCAACAATAAAGAACAAGGTAATTATTATTCGTTTTACCCCTACCGGTGGCGATTTTGATATGAGAATAGGTTTTTCTGGTGTAATTTATTCAAATCTGACCTTCATTTCTTGTGCAAATGAGCGAATTTTGAACCAAAATATACCAGAAAAACTTATTCTCATAATATAACCAACCTAACCTAACCAAATTGGTATGCATCTGGCGAATTAGGTCGAAATACGATAACTCTCAACCAGAACACGTACCAGGTTCGATTTCGAATTTGTCACTGGTTGTCGCGGAAGAAATTGGAAATCAACCCATGTGCGAAATAGTTCCTATCATCTGCGCATGTGCTGAACATGTTACGTCACGGCACACACAGATGACGTCATGGATTTCCACATGCACCGGTAAACACATGGCGCAATTGAAAGTAGTGTTACCTTTTACAGTAAATAACTGAAAAACTAAGAATTTGCGCAAGAAACGGCTGTTATATTTTGAATCAGTATAAAAAACTGATTATTTATATGATACGCAAATTGTTGAAGGCTCCCGCAGGGGTAAATCGAATATTAACCAACAAAAAAATTAATTAAAAATGGTAATTATTCGTTTTTACACCCAGTGTTTTTATAATGAGAAACTTTTCTGGTCAATTTTGAGGTGTTTTGCACGAATCTGCCATCCGTTTTCTGGGCAAATGCGTAGTTTTCGAGATATCGTCATCTCGAAAACTATGCATTTGCACAGGAAACGGATGGCAGTTTTGTACAAAACCCCTCAAAATTAACCAGAAAAGTTTGCTCTCGTCATTTTCGTTTAAACTAACGAAAATATCACGACTTAACCTAACTAATCAAGGGCGTACAGTTGACCTAACCGGGTATTCAATTAACCTAACCAGGCATTCAATTAATCTAACAGGTTAATATTGGTTATTTCACCTAAATATCTTCCGATCTTTTCGTATTAGACACTCACTCACTGTCACATTTCGGGCAAGTTAAGGATGAGAGAATAACGCCGTAATTGATAAAACATCCAATCCTTTGTCTTCATCTATGGCACAATACGAATCAAGTTCTCAAAGTCGAAATCACACGAACGGCACGTCATAATTCTATCAAGCACCACCAAACTGAATCCAATTAGGAAAAAAAATAGCCAGAACAAAAACCAACAAACTTGTTAAGTCGCAGAGTAACGAAAAAATAGCCAAATCAGGAAAAAATATTTTATGAAAAAAAGTACATTATAGCCAAAACAGGAAATGTATTTTATTAAAAAAAGTACATTTGAACACATTTGCACATCATAAGATATATATTTTCTGAGTCAGTTTTGAATGGCAATTCAATATATTATACTGTTTTAACCGCGCGTGAGCGGGTGAAAAGACGAATATTAACCTTAAAAATAAATAAGTAAATAATGCCTACACTATAACTAAAGTTTTAAAATATCAAACAAATGAACCAGCAAAGAACCGACATCAAATCCGAAAATTCTGACGCCAATTGTGGGCGGTTCATGCGTGGCCAAACAAACTGGTATGATGTTAAAGATAATTTATTCAATAGAGCAAAAGTTCTCTTAGCGAACTTGGTCGACGTCGCTGGGCCGCTTCTGGATGTAGCTACAATTCACTCAGCACAAAAATAAAAAAACTTTTCAGAACGTGTTCTGACCCTGAAATTTGACTAACCCAACTAAGCCTTTCAACCACTTCACGGGTATACAAAATTAAAAATCCCAGCAGAAGGGTCGAGCGTAAACAACATGCTTATATTAAATAAATAAAAGCAATGCGCCAACACGAGAATGAAATATATACAATTAAAAAAAATAATAATACCCTCTATATAAAATCTAACCTATCCCAAACTAAAAGTTACTACTCACCCTTCCTCGTACGAACTCTGCTGGGTGAGATGTGTTCTGTAACAAATATGTCAGTCCCCAGATCTGAAACCTGGAATAATCATGAACAATTTAAAACCTACTCACAGATTTAAACCAAATTAATATTTATATTGTATACTATTTATATTATATGTATACTATTTATATTACATGTATACTATTTATATTATTTATACTACAAAATACATTATTTTATTACATTAAATTTACATTACAATTATTAATACTAGTACATTAAATTAAGGCTTTTAATGTATTATCACGCTTGAGTACATAAACTAATCACGAGCCGACCTTCACGTTCAAAGCAAGCGCACACACACTATTAATAAAATCATAATACAATTACCTTAAATTCACCAAACAGCATCACAATCTTGCTTCAGTTTAACGTTCTTATAGTTCAGAAAACCAAAATCCTGCAAGATAAAAACGGCCCCTTGTTCAACACTTCAAAATGTTCACCACAAAACACAATCCACAAAAATGAGTTGCAAAATCTCACGGCCAACCCGCTGACACTCAAACAGTTTTCAGTCAACCAACTACTACCCTAATTCACCGACACACCTACATTGCTCAATGACCCGACCAAATCACTACCATTATTTTATAATTATTTTAGAAATTTATATTGGCACACACACAAATATATATATATATTTATTATTATATATATATATATATATATATATTATATATATGATGAATAAAACCACGAGGGAAAGGAAACACAGATGGTGCTCAAGCGCTTTCGTCTAATGACATCCTCAGGAACAGTGAAGTACATAAAGAGTTACAACCTATATATAGGTTACAGAAAAAAAAAAACTATATATATATATACAATAAACGGAAAAACAAAATTAAAGGATTGTGGAAAGGGGCACACAAATTTATAAAGAAAAACTATTGATTTTTAGCACAAGATTAAAAGAATTGTTTCCATGTCCACTTCACCTTCTCTGCCCTACCTTTACGGTCTCATTAAAACCCACAAACCTGGCAACCCTATGCGCCCTATTATTAGCTCGGTGGGCTCTATTACTTATAAACTCTCCAAATGGCTTGTCAAAGTCTTGTCCCGCATTCTCGGAACTATCTCTGATTCACATGTAAAAAATTCCATGGATCTTACTGAAAAATTGAATAATGCACGTACTGAAACTAACGATAGATTGATCAGTTTTGACGTTTTGTTCATTGTTTACAAAAGTGCCGATTGATGATATGCTTGACTTCTCTCCCAAGAATTACATAAGTATGACCTGCCACTACCTTCACACATTGTTTTGGAACTTATTAAGCTTTGCATCAAAGACTGTAAATTCACTTTCAATAACGAGTATTATCAACAAGTTTTGGGATGGCCATGGGCAACCCCTTGTCGCCCCTCCTCTCCAATATTTATATGGAGTTTTTCGAAATTACTTACATTCCGAGAATCCTGGGGTTGGCATCCCTTGGTTGCGGTACGCCGATGATATTTTGTGTATCTGGCCCATGAATTGTGACCTGGATAACTTCCTCCTTCAGTTAAATGATCAAGTCCCTCGATTAAGTTTACTTTGGAAGTGGAACAAGACAATTCAATCCTATTTTGGATGTGCGTGTACACAGGGAAAGCCCAGGTTTTAAGTTTAGTATCTATCGGAAAAAAACAAACAATTTGTCCTACGTACACTTTTACTCGGGACATGACACCCCCACTAAGAAGGCCATTTTTTCTTCAATGTTTCTCCGTGCCCTTAGGATCGCCAGTCCGGAATACATCGATGCCGAATTAGAAAAATCAACGGTATTGGAAGTGATCTGTGTTATCTCTGCGTTTATGGAATCTTGTCTCAGCAAGGCAAAACGAACTTTCTATCGCGTCAATATAACACTCGTACTTTGTCAAAAAATATTTTAGTACTTCCATTTTTCCCGGGCTTTTTAGGCATTGCTAATGTATTTAAACTTTTGGATATTAATGTAGTATTTTCATATAACAATATTGTGAAAAATATCATAGTAAAAAAGCCCTACCAATAATTCAGGCATTATCTATAAAATGGTTGTAAACAATGTGATTCCTTTTACATAGGTCAGACGGGAAAGGATTTGCACACACGTATAAAACAGCATCAATATTCCGTTAGAACAGGACAGTTGTCCAGTGCCCTGTTTGTCCATTTGTCAGAGTTATCCCACTGTATTGCTTGGAATAATGCTTCAGTTTTATTTCACTCTAGCACATTGTTAATAGAAATATTCTTGAGTCTGCCATTATCCAACTAACAAATAACTTCAACATAAGCAAAGGTCTTTTTCAACTCGATCCTGTTGTTTTGAATTCCTTCAGAATAGATTTAGATAAGAAAGGTAGAACGCTAAATCTTTGGTAAATTTGTATGCCACTAACTTTATTTTTCAATTTTTATATACAAAAAATAGGGCAGAGTGCTAAAACCCAGGCAGATTTTCCGTTAAATTTGTATATATATTTTATTTTTTTATCTTATATAACATTGGTTGGAAACAATTCTTTTAATCTTGTACTAAAAATCGATAATTGTTCAATTTTTTTTTTTTTTTTATACAAAAAGAGCAGAGTGCTAAAACCCGGGCAGATTTCCAGTATAAATTTGTATATATATATATATATATATATATATATAATATTATTTTTTTTTTTTATCTATACATTGGTTGGAAACAATTCTTTTAATCTTGTGCTAAAAATCGATAGTTTTTCCTTATAAATTTGTGCCCCCCTTTCCACAATCCTTTAATTTTGTTTTTCCGTTTTTGTATATATATATATATATATATATATATATACTGTATAGTTTTTTTGTTTTTTTTCTGTAACCTATATATAGGCTGTAACTCTTTATGTACTTCAGTGTTCCTGAGGATGTCATTAGACGAAAGCGCTTGAGCACCATCTGTGTTTCCTTTCCTTCGTGGTTTTATTCATCATAAATACTTTTCACGTGTTACTTTCGTGAAATAATTTTCATATATATATATATATATATATATATATATATATATACATACACACACAAGATTTTGTTCTTTGTCGATAAATTTTAAAATTTTTGTTCTGAAAACACAGAGATAGCATTATATAGCATTAATCGTATTTCTGAATTAAAAAATATGAAATTTATTTAGGGTTTATCCCAACGCAATTATTGCATTGTGATACCAAATTTTTTTTTTAAATTTTCATCATTTTTTTTTTTTAAATATCTTTTTCGCGGAAAGATATGTTTTCCTTTGCCTTTCATAATTTAAATATTAAAGGATGCAGAAATAATTTCTTCCTGATGCAGATTTTTCCTCTCTCTCTCTCTCTCTTCAACTTATATATATATATATATATATATATATATATGAATAGAAACGACATAAGTATTAAGGAACGTTTCTGCACACGAGGAGGAGAGATAACGAATAATGAAAAATGAGGCGAACCGCCTGGGAATCGAACCCAGGGCCTTCCAATTGCCGGTCGGACGCTCTACCATTATGCTACGGACCTCACTCAATCACAAATCGAAATTCTCCCAAATAGGGCAGAAACCAATGCCCTCAGAGAGCACCCTCGCAAATCGTGAATATGCGCAAATAACTGCAATGACCGCGCAGTATATAAATGAATAGAAACGACATAAGTATTAAGGAACGTTTCTGCACACGAGGAGGAGAGATAACGAAATAATGAAAAATGAGGCGAACCGCCTGGGAATCGAACCCAGGGCCTTCCAATTGCCGGTCGGACGCTCTACCATTATGCTACGGACCTCACTCAATCACAAATCGAAATTCTCCCAAATAGGGCAGAAACCAATGCCCTCAGAGAGCACCCTCGCAAATCGTGAATATGCGCAAATAACTGCAATGACCGCGCAGTATATAAATGAATAGAAACGACATAAGTATTAAGGAACGTTTCTGCACACGAGGAGGAGAGATAACGAAATAATGAAAATGAGGCGAACCGCCTGGGAATCGAACCCAGGGCCTTCCAATTGCCGGTCGGACGCTCTACCATTATGCTACGGACCTCACTCAATCACAAATCGAAATTCTCCCAAATAGGGCAGAAACCAATGCCCTCAGAGAGCACCCTCGCAAATCATTATTTCGTTATCTCTCCTCCTCGTGTGCAGAAACGTTCCTTATACTTATGTCGTTTCTATTCATTTATATACTGCGCGGTCATTGTAGTTATTTGCGCATATTCACGATTTGCGAGGGTGCTCTCTGAGGGCATTGGTTTCTGCCTATTTGGGAGAATTTCGATTTGTGATTGAGTGAGGTCCGTAGCATAATGGTAGAGCGTCCGACCGGCAATTGGAAGGCCCTGGGTTCGATTCCCAGGCGGTTCGCCTCATTTTCATTATTTCGTTATCTCTCCTCCTCGTGTGCAGAAACGTTCCTTAATACTTATGTCGTTTCTATTCATTTATATACTGCGCGGTCATTGCAGTTATTTGCGCATATTCACGATTTGCGAGGGTGCTCTCTGAGGGCATTGTTTCTGCCCTATTTGGGAGAATTTCGATTTGTGATTGAGTGAGGTCCGTAGCATAATGGTAGAGCGTCCGACCGGCAATTGGAAGGCCCTGGGTTCGATTCCCAGGCGGTTCGCCTCATTTTTCATTATTTCGTTATCTCCTCCTCGTGTGCAGAAACGTTCCTTAATACTTATGTCGTTTCTATTCATTTATATACTGCGCGGTCATTGCAGTTATTTGCGCATATTCACGATTTGCGAGGGTGCTCTCTGAGGGCATTGGTTTCTGCCCTATTTGGGAGAATTTCGATTTGTGATTGAGTGAGGTCCGTAGCATAATGGTAGAGCGTCCGACCGGCAATTGGAAGGCCCTGGGTTCGATTCCCAGGCGGTTCGCCTCATTTTTCATTATTTCGTTATCTCTCCTCCTCGTGTGCAGAAACGTTCCTTAATACTTATGTCGTTTCTATTCATTTATATACTGCGCGGTCATTGCAGTTATTTGCATATATTATATATATATATATTCACAAAAGATATTTGACGTAGACAGTTGATAATGTCTGTTTGTCCTTTGGGTACTTTTGTCATTCTCCTTGAAATTAGGTGTCACTGGTTACTCCACTTGTCCTGTATATCTACTAGTTTTCCTAATATGTCCTCGTTTCTTATATATTTCCAGTTTAAACGAACGTTGACATTTTTAGCAAATATTCTTACATTAATTTATACTTCAAATTTTCCTTGATTTCATTACTTCTTATATTTTCCTTGTGGTTATTTTCCTTGTGGATCTTCTAAATCAGTGGTTCCCAACATTTTTTAGGTGACGGCGCACGAGAGATAATTTGAATAACTCATGGCCCACTTCCCATGTTCCTAAGCTGGTATCGTGTTTACGTAAGGTTTAATAAGTACATTTTTGTTATTAACATTTATTAACATAATGCTAAACGACAAAAAAGGTGGCCATGGCCTACCAGTTGGGAACCACTGTTCTAAACTGTACAAAAAACCTTAAAATTTAAATAAACATCGTAAATAACTTAAATGTTGATTGATTTTATCGTTGTTAACTGATTTTATTAACTTTTAACAATGTTAAATTGTTAAAAGTTGATTGAACTGTGAATGTATTTAATGATTCTAATATTATATTTCTATACTTGAATTTAAAATGTGATATATTCATTCCGCGTGCGTGTAACAAAAACGTGACGGATCAATACGTGTCCATCTGTATCTAGATGATGTAACGATCCGTGGTTCGAATTCCACTTAAAGCTGTAGATACCCTCCGTTATATGATCTTAGCCGTTACGAATGAAGTTAAACAACCGTAGATCGTTACACGTTTATATGTCAGTTTTAAAATACCATAAATTTTACAAAGAGGAACCCACTGATTTTATTGTATTTGGAGGGAAAATAGTCTGGTTTTAAGTGTTTGCATCTGACGGTCACAAGTTTCTCTTTTATTCGCTCTATTGATTTTTATTATTTTGACAAATTTCGCCACGTATTTTACTGACACAGAAATGACTCAGTATACATTCTAAAAATATGCTTTAGCCTCTCCATGTACATTAACGTCACTATTTTTCACCAAAGAGAAAAACATAGTTTTTCTTTATCAACAAAACCAAATGTAATATTTTTTCAAAGCACGAAACACTAATACTAATAGTAATACTAATAATAACAATAATACTAATAAAATAAATAAATAAATACATTTATAAAAAATAGTAAATAATTAAAAATAACTAAAATCAACCCCAAAAATGTAAAGACTTTTTTACCCACTAAAAAAGAGACATTAATTTAAATTTATAGGTGAATTCCAGCATGGAGTTATAATCCACACCTAATAAAGACTTTGAATTTGACAGACATGCAATAAATAGATCAGCAAAAATTATAGCTTCTCAGATTTCCTGCAGAAGAATAGAAAGGCTCCCACCATTTTACGAGTTGGAATTGAAGGTCTAAAAATATTTCAGCAAGGCGTAATGAGCTCTTCGCTAAATTTATGGACTTTCCTTTCGAAAAAGAAAACGGGAGGTGGAAAAAAAAAGATGAAAATGGGTAACTTTAAGATTTATTATTTTCCTTATTGGCAGGGAAATGCCTCTCGCAGCATATAAAAAAAGTTATTCCTATTTTTATTTTTATTTTGTTTTATTCAAAGTCCGATCAACAATATTTTGAGATTTTTGAACTGTATGAATTCGGTTTTATTTATAAATAAATATTTGCTCGCTTTGTTGGTTTTCACTGTTTCGTTTATTTATGGATCTCTCTCTCTCTCTCTCTCTCTCTCTCTCTCTCTCTCACACATTAACGTTTGTGTTAATATTTTAGTATTGTGATTGGATGTGGGGCGGAAGGAGAAATGGGGATAATCCCCGCGTGACATCATCACCCCAAGACCAATGACGCCGTATGACAATAATCATCATGCTTGAATTTGCTTAATTTCCTTCGTACTGGCAATGTTCAAGTAACGGAGGGGACCTATAGCTTTACGTGGGATCTTAACTATGTAAGGGTCACTGTCATCTAAACGGAGAGGACGACCAACCATCCAACTACTACCCAGACTCAACGTCGCTTAACTTTACTGATCTAACGGGAAACGGTGCTGCGATGTGGTCACGAAGTAGCCTTAGTAACTTGATGGTTGATGGGTTTGTTTAACCACTCTCACAACATCTAAGGTCATATGCAGGGGACCTACAGCTTTACGTGGGATCCGAACCACAAGTCATTGACCCATTAGTGCCCATTGGTAGAATTTCCTACCGACTAAATTGTTTGTCATTATTGCATCACTTTTTCTTGTATTCACGTGATCTTCGGTATGAGTCATTGATATGACGCAATCTTTTAGACTGCGTCATATCAATGACACACCGAAGATCACGTGAATACAAGAAAAAGTGATGCAATCATGACAAACAATTTTGTCGGTAGGAAATTCTACCACTGTGCACTAATGGGTTAATTATTTGGACGCAGACGAAGGTTACCCATCCAATTACTCTCCAGACTCAATGTCGCTTAATTTCGCTGATTGACGGAAAGTGATGCTACGACACTGCCCACAACGTAGCCCGAGAGAGTGAAGGCGGGTTGGGATAGTTTCTCTCTGGTGGTCATCCCTGACGCCAATGACGCCATGTGACGCCGTATTTTATGTGTAAAATCTACATCGAACACAAACTATAAACGTAAAAATTACAAAAATAAAATATGTCATTAAGAAACATTCCAGTGAGAATTTCAGGTAAACGTTACAGTATTACGACGTTGGGCAGGAACTTGAAATTTTTATGGTGAGTAGCAAGGTAATAGGTGTACATGGTTGGTTGGTTGGGTATTAGAGTGAAGAGGAATGTCTCATTCAGATGTGGTTTATTTGAGCATCAAGCTTGAGTTTAATATTTAAGTACCTTAAAGAGTATTGTTTTTAAAGGGGTTCATCGCATCTATCAAATTCGGTAAATATTGAGAAATTTTTGGATTTATGAGTAATTAATTGGATGATCCAAGTGATGAGAACGTGAGTGGATATTGGAGTGGGATGGATTGGAGAGTACCCTTCTTGAGACCTTTATATTCCTCGATACGAATCTCTCTCTCTCTCTCTCTCGATATATATATATATATATTAAATCTAGTATGTCAAATACCCATTTGACGCTCAAATACTATACTAGCATCAGTAGTATTTTATTTTTTTAACAACTACTTACGAATTCCCCCCCTCCCTCCCCGAACCTTTAGCAGAAATGGGGGAGAGGAACACAAGTGACACTTTCGTTTTTGAAATTTTTCTCGTTTCGAATATACTCTCAAAATCGAAATATCGAAGTAAAGGCTTGGGACAGCCTTTGGATAATAGAATGTTAACATGTCAGCTGACATTTTGTCATGTTCCCTTCAGAGCTAAAGAAAATATACAATGTCAAGAGTCGCTAAATACCCTTTAACCAGGGCCGGATTAACCATTAAGCAAAATAAGCCCGTGCTTAGGGCATCAAGGGAAGGGGGCACCACAGAAATTTTCCATTGTCGGATTTATTATGGATTTATTATACTATTATAATCGCGGCTTATAGCCTATAAGCTGTTGAAAACTGAATTATATATATTCATATATAGTATTTATTTTTTTTCATTGTTTGAATTTGTAGTGAACAACAACCCTTTTGAGAGAATAAATATATTTCGTTGTAATCACACACTTTACGCTTTGCGTTATTATTTTGTTTATATCAAATCTTTGAGCGCCATATTAAAAATACATATAGATTAAATATTTTCGTGTGCTATAGGAAGTTATTCTGAACGTGTGATTTGTGCATATAATATTAAATATATATTTTACATAACATTTGGTATTGTTTTACAGAAAGATTTAGGTTTATAGAATTGTAATATAAATTAATATTAAAATAAAAGAAACTATAAACTCTCTATATTGCTGTTGTATCAAGTGATGTTTATCACGGCCATTATAATAATAAGATATACTGACCTAAGTTAATTAGCGTTGAAGAAGTTTATCTGTTGCTCTCTCTTCTTCTCTAGGGTAAGTCTATGAAGTGTACTTTATTTGTATATATAACAATATTTTATCATACACGTATCTTTATTTTATAATTTATTTATCTATTGTCATAACAGTATAAACATTTTTTAGAAACAAACAAGTTTGCTATATATGTACCCTGTGCAGCCCATTCACTAAATCTGGTAGGCCGAAGTGCTGTTGACTGCTGTCAAGAGGCGGTTAATTTCTTCTCTACAGTGCAGTTGCTCTATACTTTTTTTTTAGCCTCAACCAGCAGGTGGGAAATTCTTAAAGGTTGTATTGGAAATGAAAGTGTCTTAAAATCCCTCTCTGATACCAGATGGGAGGCACATGCTATGGCAACAGCAGCAATTTTGAAATCTTTCCTTAAAATTTTAGAAGCGTTGGAATGTATAGCTGAAGACCAGTCACAAAAGGGAGACACTAGAAGAGAAGCAAATAATATTGCAAATAAGATGCAAGAGCTAGAATTCGTTTTTATGTTGAATTTTTGGGATGAGATTTTGCAAAATTTTCATAGAGTAAGCAAAGTTCTACAGAATAAGGATGTGACATGTGCAGATCTGTATGGATCATTAGCTGACCAACTGTGCACTTCACGAGATGAATTTGAAAGATATGAAGCAGCTACAAAGGAAATGCTACCAGATGTTGATTACAAGGCAGCTCAAACTCGCAAACGTATCAGAAAGAAAGTACCCAATGACAAAGATGCACCAGAAGTATATCTGAATGCCAGAGATAAATTTCTTATCACCACCTTTTACACAATTGTTGACAAACTTGAAACTGAGATGAGAAGAAGAGGAGATATATACAAAGAAATAGCAGAGAGATTTTCTTTTCTAAGTGATGTGCCACATAATGTCACCACTTCATCATCTACTGAAATTGAAAGGTATTCTCAGGGTTGTAAAAAGATGATTGATGCTTACCCAGAGGACTTGAACACTAATTTCTCTGCTGAGCTTCAGCAGTTTCACTCATATGTGTGCCATAAGTTCAGTGCAAAAAAAAATGTAAAAACAAGATTCAGTCATGCTGAACTTTATAAAATAATTGTAGAAGACAATATTGAGTGTGCCCTCCCAAATGTAGAAATTGCCTTTCGTATATTTTTAACATTAATGGTCACAAATTGCTCAGCTGAGCGTTCATTTTCTCAGTTGAAGTATATTAAAAATACCAACAGAACAACTATGCAACAAGGCAGGCTGGATGCCTTATCTCTACTAAGTATAGAAGCAGATGTGTTACGTAAGATTAGTTTTGAGGATCTGATCAAAGACTTTGCAATTAAAAAAAGTAGGAGAAAACTTTTCAAATATAAATGAAGTGGAAGTATACAAAAATAAACATTATTTTCCATCTTACTGTAAGTTTTGTTTCATTTCAAAAAATAAAATTTTATTTTATGGTTTATTTTTGTTTATATTTTGAATTACATATATATGGGGCACCAAAATCTTTTAAGTGCTTAGGGCCTCTAAAGGTCTTAATCCGGCCCTGCCTTTAACTCTCGGGTAGAAGTTAATTGAACCAAAATATACAAAACAGTCGCTTTTCCGCGAAGGTGTCAGTCCTATTCATACTCACTACGAGACGTTTATTACAGCGCGGCAGCGCCATCTACCATCAGAAGTTTGATTTTATATTTTTGATTGTTTTAAAAGGCTCTTAATGAGTATAAGTTATTGAAAACAACTGTGCTTTAAAATAAAATGCTGTATTCACTATGAGCTGGCAATTTACTATGAGCAAACAATTATAAAAATATGAATTTACCGTCAAAATTCTTATTTTCCATTTTCTTCAACATACTGCGTTCGCGTGATAATCAAGTGACAGCAAACTCCGCCCACTATCCCTTTGAGAGCTTATGAAAGTCATTAATTGATTATGCGTTTTGTAGACTTTGATTAGCTCTTAAAAGGTTTTTACAACATCAAAACGTTTAAATATGTATAATAGTTCACTTTGTTAAATAACTTTATACGTATACGGACTTTCCACCATTTCTCTACCTATTCGTACGTCTTATGTACATTGCATTTTTTTTTTCATAAACTTACAAACCTTTTTGTAAGTCAACAATATTTGCTAAAAAAAAAAAAAGACTCAATGATTATTCTGATCTCTATTAAAAACTTTATACGCATCTATATTACAAAAATATTGTTATAAACTAGATTTTTCTCCATTATTTCATTACTTTTATATTAACATTAAAGCAGTAAGAATGCTCATATAACGTTTTAATGAGCTGGAATTTAGAAACTCGGAAGTCGGGCAAAATCCAAGAAAAGTTGGAAAGCGGTGATGTTTTAGAAGTAATAAATGAAATACGGTGCCAAGAGCCCATAGATTTAAAATTACAGCATAGAGTTGTCTGCCGATGTAAAACACTGACGAATAATAAGTTAAAAAAAAAGTCAAAATTAGGTAAATACAGACCATCCATTTTGACGAAAATTGTCTTGTAAATAATATAAAGGTATCTGACACCCACGACGAGTTCTAAACCTGATTAATCCACGTGGGTGGATTATATTTTTATTAAATATTCTGGCAAAAGTAATAAATTTTTTATTTTTACGGAATCAATACCACTAACTAAGAAAGGTCAATAGAAGCATTTGGGTTTATTTTGTTCATTTTCAGTCTTTTGACAAGTTTAATTTAGTTACCCGTTCAAATGACTTTTTTTTTTTTTTTTGGTCAGGGAAGTATAGCTAGTCAAATTTCTGTTTTTATACCAAATTAAACTTCCATTTACTTTGTTCTTTAGTTCCATTTTGGCAATATTACAACAATTTCCTCATAATTGAAACCAATAATTATATGATATATGACATTATCCAACTTTAAAACTAATCATTTGACGACAAAACAAAATGTTTAAACGTGTGGCGCCATCTACTGGAGGAAATGCCAATTAAAATCTCTCAATAATTTTCCTTTACGCTGTTATCACAAACAATTTTCACACACAAACGAATTCACTATCAGATATGTAGTACTAAATACTAAATATATAAATGCGGAAGGACAAATTTTTGGTATGACTTCACTCTAATCTAAAGGGAAGCCAAAAAGCATTTTACTAAACACAGATTTGTCCCAATTTTCAAGTAACTTCTGTTTATATTGTATTTACTACATGCTTGGCTGAACTTCTGTTTTTAAGAAATAGTAAGTCAGCTGTAAAACAAACTGTTTATCGGAACACATAGTGGTGCGTTGTAGAGAAAATTATTAGAAACGATTTTCTTTTCTCGATCTGAAGGCGATTTTGAGGTTCACAAGAACTCAAATATTTTTAAATATTTAAAACAACATTAGATCCCCTTTAAAGTATAAACTATAAATACATAAACTGGTTAAGAAAAATGTTGTATGGCGTAAAATTAATAACAGCCTTAAAAAAAGTTTAAAAAATTCAACAAAATGATACAGGAACGGAGCAAAAATTAACTTTTTCGCTTCATTTTACTCCGTGGACAAAAGGATTTGAGAATGCCATACTATGATACTTTAACTAAAATTCAAGTATGCAGCTGGTTTTGTAACTGTTTAAATAAATACCTTTACGAGGAAATCCCGAGTCATTTAAAACACAAAAGACTTCTTCAGAGCGAATGTCTTTGTAAGTGAATTAGCAAACTTAACAGTAATCGAGGTACACTTGGTTTTAATTAATTTTAGGATCCTTAATGACACACACAAATGAATATCTAGAGAATAAACTCTTTTCTCCAGGATATATATATATATATATATATATATATATATATATATATATATATATATATATATATATATATATATATATACAGTATATATATATAAACTCAGAATGATCCCCTGAGAAACTTATATGTTAAACACAGACCGTGCATGGAACAAGGAACTCTTCTGGGAAATTACATCCACTATAGTTTGAATAAGTAATGATAAATGACAAATACTATAGTTTTTTTTTTTTTTTCATGATGTCAGCCAGACGTGGGCAACGGGTCACTCGCAAAGAGGTCCCAAAAATATAGTTTCCCTCACCAGCTATCTGCAAAGCAGATAGGATCCAGCTTTGGGACAGGATCTAGGGTTTACAGCTGAATGTAGTAGGCTAGGTGTAAGCTGTAAACCCTAGATCCTGTCCCAAAGCTGGATCCTATCTGCTTTGCAGGTAGCTGGTGAGGGAAGCTATATTTTTGGAACCTCTTTGCGAGTGACCCGTTACCCACGTCGGGCTAACATTATGAAAAAGAAAAAACTATAGTATTTGTCATTTATCATTACTTATTCGAACTATAGTGGAGTAATTTCCCAGAAGTTCCTTGTTCCATGCACGGTCTGTGTTTAACATATATATATATATATATATAATATATATATATATATATATATAATTTATATATATATATATATATATATTATATATTTATATATATATATATATATATATATATATATATATTTTTTTTTTAGTTCAGGAAGAACTGATTCGCCTCTATTTAAAGGGCATATCTCAGCGGAAAAACAAAGAAAAAGTGAGAGGAAAGACAGAGGAAAAAGAAAGGGTGGAGGGGACAGTCGAAGTGGAAAAAGACCAAGGATGACAAGGACTGCAGGGTCGAGCCCCATCATCCTTGGGTGCTAGGGCCGGGAGGGCGCACGTGAAACCTCCAGGAACAAGCACGTACAAACGAGCACAAAGAGCACTCAAGAGCACGAGCTTAGAACCCCCTTGCGGGGATATATATATATATATATATATATATATATATATATATATATATACAGTACAAAAGTCAGAGACTACTGTCGATCTAATAACTATTAGATAATGTGTCGTATGAAAATTGGTTTTGATACTAAAATACATATTTACATATTAACTAGAACCTCTGGTTCATATTAACGTATAACTTTCTAAGTTATTACTTAAGTGTATAAAGTTGTATAAGCTGGATGACCCTCTAGTCTGCATACAGTAAATTGGACTTGAGTGTTGATTCATTATATTACTTATAACGCATGTGTTTAAAGATCTAGCGAACTATTAATGATGGGTCTGCGTCACTCTGCAGTAAATGCTCCGAAGCTGTTGTTATATCAAATATTTACAATTAAAATTATTGACATACTTAAATTCTGAAAAACAAATTTATCCAAAACGCTTCTCATTAAAATCCTAATTCATGCTGTTTTTTTTCTTTCACAGGCTTAAGAAATATAAGTATAATTTCTGATGAGATTAGATAAAAAATAATACATTTGCATGGTGAGGGACTGAGTCAGAGAAAAATAAATGAATCTACAGGTGTTTTCAAAACTTGTTTAAAAAAAATCCTGGCTCGCCACAGATCAAATGGGACCCCAGCTGATCGTCCTAGATCAGGGAGGCCCTCTAAGGTTTCTCCATCTGATCTACAATATCTAAAGGTGTCTCAGTTGATCCCTCTACTGTACGAAGGAAGCTTAACTCAGTAGGTCTCGGATGTCCAATACTTGTGTTCCTTTAAGACCTACTGAGAGCATGCTGGACTGCTCATAGGGTAGATGAGACACGGAAAAGATCAGCTAAAGAGGATAATGACAGGAGAAATGGGAGTTCCAGCACTCCTTGTCTCCTGTCTAACGTGGCGCCAGGAGTACTTACCTGGTTGATTGGTGTCTACAATCTCTTCCGAAGAAGAAATACAAATTTTATAATGTACATTTGTACGTTTAAGTTTACAAAAGGCATTTTATACAGTAAATTACTTTCTACTCGGTATAATTTCTACTCTCATCCTCAGTTCGCAAATGAGAATGGTCGAAGTGAGAATTCCAAGTTTGGGGATAAAAAAAAAGAGTTTCTTGGCTCGAGAAAGAGTGAAAAGAGGCAATAATGCAACGCAGACCTGAGGGATACTTTCAATGAAAAATCTAATGACGTGGGAATTCCTACATTGGGATTGGCAATGGATCGATTTAAAAATTGACTCTCTTGAGATTCCCACTTTCGGACGGATTCCTCATCCTTGGACCAACACTGAAGTGGGAATGAAACCAAGTAGAAAGAAGCCAGACGTTACGCTTGCTGCTTCCTATGAAAACAAAACGGTCTTCAGATTTCAGACCCGAATTCTCACTCCTATAGACAAAAATGCAATGGTTGCCTCTGTATCTATGTTGAAAATACAGGGAGTCCACAAAAATCTCGTACAAATTTAGCTTATTTCAAATGGATTTTTTACGTAATCTCTTTTGGGGACACGCTGTATTCTATAAATTTACGAGTGACATTCTAATGCACGCATCCGAAACGCATTCCATTGTAATACAAAATATTATTCCTTTACAAGAAATGGCTGAAATATTATCATACTCGGGAAAAATGAATAATGTAAAGGTCTGCTCCTGTTCATAACTGTCAAGAATTATGCTTACCTCCAACGACTTACGATCACCAATAACAGTCTAAACGCACAATAAAGGGGATGGTGCAGGTGCATACAGTGCGCAACTCGCATTCATTCATTCATTGCATTTGGAAAACGTAAGCCATTCACTCCTATTCAGTGGCAGGCGTTCGAGTCCGAATGAAGTTACCAATGATGACAGTCATCATATTTCATTCTACATATTTTTCGTGCATTTTATTTGTTTGTGATTATATTGGTTAACAAAGATTGGTTCGTTATATTGATTCTATGTATTGGTTTAAAAATTGAAAGCTGACGTCAAGTATGGACAATGCGGAGGAGTTTTCAGTTTTCAATATATTGTTTTTACTGTTTAAGGTGCTTCAACCCTGCTGGATTATCGACACCATTTTTTTTTTGTCTCCCCCAAGGGGGGTTGCAAAATTAGAATATGTGTATTGAAAACAGTTTTCAATATATATATATATATATATATATATATATATATATATATATATATATTCAAAACTTTCTAATCTTGCTGTTTTCACACATTTGTTGAAAACTTCATTTTGTGAGTAGGTAAAAGGGGATCGTGCCACATAAATACGAGGGGAGAGAATGCCTTTAGTGATAAGGGAAGCCAACAGTAAATCTATCGAGACTGATAAATTATTATTCAGGTCTGCAGTGACTATCTGCGAAGATATATTACGCTTTCCTTCCCTTTATTTCTATACTATAGAGTCCTTCTACGATCACTTCCTCTTTCCTGTTTATATATATATATAAACAGGGTGCCTCCCAAGAAAGTCCTTATTTTTATTTGCTCATTATTTTATAATGGATGTATATTTTATTATTGGGATTTTTATTCCCCATATACCTATATATGATAGATATACAGATATACCTACACATTTCTAATGACTGAACCTTCGAACAGTGGTGACGCGTTTGCAGCTGGAACGGAAAATCAAGATAGTCGAGTGGTTTCATGTGACAAATTCTGTGACGCGGGTGCAGAGGACCTTTTGCAGAGAATATGGATGCGGAGATCCACCCGATAGAAAGACAATGTCACGAATTGTTAGAAAATTTCTAACAAAAGGAAATATAAGTAATCAACATAAGGGTAATAGTGGTAGGCGACGATCGACAAGAACTGCGCAACACGTATATGTGATTCATGAAATTATTGCGCGCAGTTCGCAGAAGTCAACTCGACGTTTGTCAGCAGAAGTAGGTGTTTCATGAACATCTGTGCATCGTATCCTTCGTACCGAATTAAACCTTTTACCTTACAAAATTCATTCACAAGTTTCACTGACTAATGCTCAGAAACGAAAACGAATGAAATTCGGGACATGGATGTCAGCAAAGGTAAAAGGAGATCCTGAGTTTTTTTCAAAAAACACATCCACTTCACTGACAAGTGATTAATAAGCAAATTTCGTTACTTTCGGAAGTCATGCTGGCGTTCCAATAGAGCTTCCACGTCGTGTTGCTAAACTCAACATTTGAGTAGCTATTAGGTGGTATGGTGTAGTAGGTCCCTACTTCTTTGAAAATGAAACTGGAAAAGTAGTAACGGTAACGCAAACTTCATATTGTGAGATACTACAAGATTTCTACTTACCACAACTAATTAGTTTGTATCCTGAAAGAAATAACTGCATTACCCTAGATTCACAGTGGTTTCAGTAGGATAGAGCACCTCCACACACTACTTGTGAAACTCGCAATTTTTTGAGGAAGCATTTTTCCGCCCGATTAATATCCCTTCATGCGCCAGTGGAATGGCTCCATACTCGCCTGACCTCACACCCCCTGACTTTTTTTCGCGTGGTTACATAAAAGACAGGATCTATTCTACCAAGCCTAAGCTACTTGAAGACCTAAAGACCAAAGTCTATGAAGTAATCAATAACATCTCAGCTGAGTTATTTCCAAAAATTATGTCAAACATTTATGTAAGGTTGAATATTGTGCTAGAAAAAATGGCAATTACACTAAACATGTTTAATTAAGGTTAACAAAGTCCTATATTTTACATAGGTATTGCGTTTGTCTTTGTGTCTAATTCCCTTTTGGTTTAGCTTAGAACCTTTATTTAGAACTAGGGACATTTTTTGGAACACCTGGTATATATATATATATATATATATAAAGTGTGTGTGTGTGTGTGTAAAGACAAATCTGGGTTTCTGTTTGGAGTTTCATGCAACGATCCTTCATCGCACAGAAGCCATGATCGAGTGCTTGACTCTCAAATTAGATTGGTGAAGGAGAGAGTTGCTTTTTTGAGTTCTCCATGTCACACCCAGGCATATTTGTTTCATTGGGGATGGTCCTGATTCAGATGTATAGTTTATAAAGCTTCTGAAAGCGTCTACATCGACACTAATAATGTCGAAACGAGTAAATCTTAATTTCTTTTGGTACTTGATTAAAGTGTTGGTCGTGTAACAACAAAACTGCTGTTCTTCAGAAATGAGGATGTGCCTTGTCTAGCCTTTAGTTCGAGGACACTACACATTCTACTATTACTAGTTTCACAGTTATTTGGGTGGTTATACGATTGAATTTAAGATTAGGAACTAGTTTTTCTATTATTTTCCATGTGTAAATTGTGGTTTCTTCTTCTTTTTCTTTTTCTTCTTCTTCTTCTTCTTCTTCTTCTTTCCAGACAGTGTAGGTATAATTTATGCATCTTTCCCAGAGTAATTTGGTTCTCTGAATACACTAATTTGGGCTCTGAAGCTTCTCAGTTTCTCTGAATTTCTTCTGACTGACTAATTTCTTCATTTTTATGATGGGACCTTAAGGCAGCAGTATTCCAGTTTTGGAATGATCAGTATTTTCAGCGAGGGAATCATTACGTTCTTTTTCCGTCTTTTAAAGGTTCTCAGTATCTGTCCAGTTATTTTTTTTCTCTACTTTCTGCGACCTTACGAGTATTTTGGGTTTCAAGTTTCGTGTCGTCGGTCATTATAACTCCTAAATCTTTTGCTTCTGAATTTTTCTGAATTTCTAGCTGTCCATTTGGGGCACAGAAGTCGATACTGCAGTATTTAGTTTCGTTTTATCCCCTGCTTTCTTTGTCGGAACGATGTTTGCTCTTTTCAGAATGCCCGGTATTTCTCCTGTGTACAGAGATTACCCCTGTATTGGATATGGAGGATTAGTTATTTCATTCTTGCATTTTTTTTTTCAATGTAGCGTTCCATTCCAATGTAGCGACATTTTCACAAATTTCACATATTCAATCCAGTATCGCGACATTTACCCAATCTAATAAATTTACCCAAACCCTGCCTAACCTAACCTAACCTAACCTAACCTAACCTAACCTAGCCTTACCCTCATCATATCCCCCTTTTTCATAATAAAATATAGCATTTAAGTTGTGATACGCACGTACGTCTCGCGATGGGCTCAAGTTGTATCCAAAAGATTATCGCGATTCCGTAGGGAAGACAGGAAAACACACACACACACACACACACACACACACACACACACACACACACACACACACAGATCATTCAATAAACCCTATTAAGACCGAAAATAATATTTGAAAACTTTACCACAAAACTCAAAATACCCAAATCGATCGCCATTACTCATACATCCAAAATTCCGTCAACTTTATCTTCCTTATAAGGAAGAAAAGTCCTTTAAAGGATACTTTCCTTATACTTCCTCTCTATTTCCTTTCAAGGATTTTAGTCACGGAACGTCCTTGTCGCAATGCCTCCTATAAATCATTGCATTTTATTACGAGAAATGACAGGGGTGCGATCTTCAACCATTTATAAAGAACAATTGCTCATATTAGCAACAGCAAATACCAAAAATGTACCTCATATATATATATATATATATATATATATATATATGTATATATCAGGTGATTTTTTAAAAGTTTTGTACTTTAAAAGGTTTGTATTTTTTTGTTAAGTGAAATAAAAACAATTTCTACTGTACCTTCTCTACACATGGGAATTATTCCCCCTAGTGTAGGGGGTTCTCAAACTTTTTGTCACTCCGTACCCTCTGATTCATCAGACAATCAGCTAGTACCCCCATTAGTAAGAATTCACATACGATACAGAAATATCAATAATAAATGCTTTATGTAAATAAAATTAGGGTAGCTAAATTCTTGAATTTTAGTGTGAGGGATGTGCCTGATGTGTGGAAACTAGTTTCTCAATTTCAGGTGTAGTGCTTGACAAGGAACTCGAAGATCATGTTCCACGATATTTAGTTTTTATATTTAACAAAGCTGAAAATTCTTGTTCACATAGATAAGTACTGATAAATATTAGCAATGACTTCACCACCACATTAGCTACAGCAGGATAAGACTCACTCATTTTGGACCAGAACTTAGTCAGCGGAAGAGTTTCAAATGCATCTCAGGCTGTAGAGTCATTCACCAACTCATTAAATTGATCCTGCAAGTCTTCTACGAGCAAGTGCACATCAACGATGAATGGATTTCTTATCAATTAAAATCCATTTCGTTCAACTGGAAAATATGACGAACTCCAGCAGCAGAGAGGAAATATGCGCCAACACTAGTTGAGTCATATTAATTTTATCATTTTCCTCATTATTCTCAAGCGCATCACTAAGATGCTCAAACGTACAAAAGTTTTTGTCTTTCACTTTTGTTTCCGACAGTTTCAGTTTCATATTAAATGTTGCAAGTTTGTCCATGAAATCAATCACGGTCGTGTGCTGACCTTGAAGCGATTTGTTCAACGTGTTTAGACGTAAGAATATGTCATTTAAGTAGGCTAGCTTCATGAGACACTGGTTATCTGACAATTTTTTGGCAAAATTTAAAGACTTTGTTTTGCCGTCTCGTTTGAAGAATTCAGTCGGCTCGTTTTTCAATGACAACTCTTGCTACCACATTTCCCCGTGACAGCCAGCGTATCTCGGTGTGAAATAGCATGACTTCTTCATCTGCACCAAACTCCTTGCAAAGTAAGTGGAAGAGGCGAGTATTGAGGGCATTAGACTTGATAGCATTCACCATATGAACAACATCATCAAGAACTAATCTTAGTTCTGGCGGGAGTGTTTTAGATGCCAGAGCATATCGGTGACTCATGCAATGAAGATGCGTTGAATCGGGGCTCGCTTCCTTCACTTTTGCAAGAAATCCCGAATGCTTGCCAGGCATCGCAGGTGCTCCATCCGTTGTGCAAGCACACACACTGTCCCAAGTTAGTCCCTCGGTTTAATGAATCTAATGAGAACACCTTGTTGCATATAACACACTAAGGCAGCTCGATCCCATTTCTTATAATAGATGTGAACCCATACTCAATGTAGTTTTCGTTATACCCAACGGCTCTTAGTTGCAGATGCCATCACAATGCCTGTAATTGTAATAAAATTAAAATTACAATGCAATAGTTATATTTTTAGGTAACATACACTTTATAACAATTTTTAACACATGCTAGATGCAATTTTTTTTATCAGTTCTACATTTGTGACGTTCATAATAAAAATTGAAATTTGGCCAATCTAATTTTAGTATAATATGAAATTGAAAAAGAAACATTAATATACGACTCACCAAATTCCTGAGTCAATTTCTTTAAAAAAAAATCACTTTACACTGCTGCTTTGATGACGTTTATGACGCAGAAACATTCAGCGAGGCTTATACATCGTTAAATAAAAATTCTAGAAGTTTCTGACAATGACCTGAATAAACGTTTTCAAAATTGTTTAGAATATTCACTTGAATTATGTCGAAATAAATATAGGCTACATAGCGTACATTTTGTCCATTCCTTCCCGTACCCCCAGGAAACCTTAATACGTACCCCTAGGGGTACGCGTACCCCAGTTTGAGAACCCCTGTCCTAGTGCAAAACATGCTCTATGTGATGTTCTTTCAGCTCATTAACTCTTTGCGCACGAACAACAAAATTTTGCAATACTCTGGACAGAGTATCTGTTGAAATTTGAGAAATTTCTTGTTTAATTGATTTTTTTCAGTTTTTCTATTGCGTAGATTCTGTTTAACCTCTTAACGACCAAAGTTTGTGTAGGGTTAAGTTATAAGTGCATGTATGTGAAACGGTACATATTCGACCCAGTGGTCCAAAAGAGGTTAAACACTATCTTTTAAATAACCCCACATATAAAAAATCAAAGGGGTGATGTTAGTGGCCATGATATTCCTTTATCATAAAGTATCATGTGCTGAAAGGACATCACAGTGAGCATGTTTTGTCCTGGGGGACTAATTTCAGTTAATAAAAAAATACAAATCTTTTAAAGTGTCACATGTTTCAAAAACAACCCCGATATATATTCAACAGGTGGCAAAATACTCGCGTGTAGAAATAAATAATTTATCATTTAGTTTTTGGGTAAAACAAAAATATATTAAAGTTTTGTTTTGATGCATTTGGAAAAACACACACACACACACACACACACACACCGCGAAAGAAAAGTATGTCGGAAATTTTTATGAATTTTACAACATCGTGTGAACAAAGACGGTAAAAAATATATCATTTTATATTTTATTAAATTATTTTCCATTCATTCATTGTTTTCAAGTCCAAATGTAATATCTTTTTCAAAAGACTTATAGATAAGGTTCAATCAGCTCATGCGTAATAGGTTTAAAAAAAAAATCATATCTCCTCTTGTATTGCACTGACAACTTAAAATACTGAAAAGATAGTTCACCACTGAAACTATATATATATATATATATATATGAGAGAGAGAGAGAGAGAGAGAGAGAGAGAGAGGTGGTGATTGATGCTCAAAGTGCTTCATGACTTCTGGCTTTGACCATCGATTGTAACGACAATTTCAACTATTGCATCCAAACAAATGTGAACTGAACCGCTAATGGAATTTTGATTGAAAACAAAATTACAAACACACCATTTTATGCCAAACATTATATATATTTATATATATACACACACAGGAAAGGCGGTCAGAAAATAATTTTACACGGCGTATAATTTCGTAAGTAAAGGACCTATATTGATTATGTTTGTATCAGGTGAATTCGTAATCATTGTTGGCAACACTGCACGTCGATTCGGCTGCCATCTACCGTACATTGGTTATATGAGTCAGTTGAACATGGCATATCGACTGGAACAGTGCCCTGTCCTAAGGAGCAGTCCAGGACGTTTACGTTTAATGGCCGCTCGTAAACGTTCCAGTGTTAAACAATATGCAGCTGCATTGATTGTTGGGTCTTTTTGCATGAAGTCTACGAGCAAAACGCCTTTGTGGTCCCAAAACACGGTAGCCATCACTTTGCCAGCGGACCTCACAATCTTGAACTTCTTTGGTCGAGGGGACCCAGGGTGTTTCCATTCCATGGTGGCACGTTTTGTTTCCGGAGTACGGTGATGAACCCGTCTCGTCTCCTGTGACAATGCGCTCGAGAAATTCTTGACCATTGACCGACTCGGAATATAGTTGCAGAAATGTACGGTAGATGGCAGCCGAATCGACGTGCAGTGTTGCTAACAATGATTAACGAATTCACCTGATACAAACATAACCAATGTAGGTACTTTAGTTACGAAATTATACGCCGTGTAAACTTATTTTCTGAGCGCCTCTCATATATATATAATATATATATATATATATATAGATATTATATATATATATATATATTATATATATATATATATATAGTGGCGTTTAAAAGTCTGCGTCCATCTTATAATCACCCAATTTATTGTAAATTGTACAAATAATATATATATATATATATATATATATATTATATATATATATATATATATATATATATATCAAAGCTATTGACTTCTCCTTAGGGAAACGGAGCTTACAGATGAACAGAAGGACCAACACAACGGCAAATATTTCATTTATTTTTTGTACTTCAGACGTTTCGACAAATCTTTTGTCATCATCAGTGAATTAAGTCTTAAAACCTTAAAACAAAAGTAAAAGTGAAAATTACATCAATACAATATTAAAACCATTAAAATTAAAACCTTAAAGCAAATGAAAATTGCATCAATACAAAATTAAAATCATTTAAATTTCATCACTATAAAAATTAAAATCAATTAAATTACCTCAATAGTAAATACACAATGTTTACATCCACCTCCATACTTGGCAAAGCCTAAGAGAACACTGGATGGTCAGAGGATTAGAAAGGATATGTCTATGAGAATCGGTTGGTTAGTTAGAAGAGCTGTAATTTGTAGGATGAGCTATTATTGTTAATGGAGGGTTTGTTTCTATAGATGTACAAAGATTCTAAAATTCGGAGTTCTGTGAGGTTATTGGATCTAGTTAAAATTTCAAACTGAGTTTTGTGAAGGGATGGTTGTTTTCATTACTATGGTTTCTAATTGCGGATTGTGGAGGACTACTGAGGGGACGGTTGGTACGGACTGACAAGCCCAAATAGTAATGAAAACCATCCCCTTCACAAAACTCAGTTTGAAATTTTAACTAGATCCAATAACCTCACAGAACTCCGAATTTTAGAATCTTTGTACAGGGTGGGGCACGGGAACCAAGTGTTTTTGGAATAATCAGGAAAATGATATTTATTTTTGTAAAGAAAATATATTGGTAGAACAACATTCGTAAGAACATAGCATTTCATGTCATAATAATCATGTACCGAAAATTATATCTGGCATATGATGTCCTTGGCCGTCGACGCATTGTTGAAGGCGTTTACGAAAATTGGCCTCCACTCTTCCCAGCAGGTCTCTGTTGATTTGGATGATTTGTTGACGGATCGCTTCTTCAATGCATCTAATGTACGGGGCTTGTCCTCGTAGACACGTGACTTGAGGTACCCCCATAGAAAGAAGTCACATGTGGACAAGTCAGGGGACCGAGGGGCCATGCAATGTCACCAAATCTCGAAATGAGATGGTTGGGAAACAGGGGCGAAGAACAGCCATTGACGCTCTGGCGGTGTGTGGCGTGGCCCATCTTGCTGAAACCACAAATGTCGACGAGCAATACGCCTTCTTCGTAACTCAGGGATGAAAAAGGTGTTCACCATCTCAATGTACGCCCAGATGTTATGGTAACGGTAACCCCATTTTGTTCGAAGAAATAGGGACCGATGACGCCAAACTTTCCCACCGCGCACACAAACTGTAACCTTAGGGCTATGCAGCGGTTTTTCATGGAGTTGTCGCGGATTTTCAGCAGCCCAATACCGACAGTTTTGATTGTTGACGGCCCCATTAAGGTGGAAATGGGCTTCATCACTCATTACCACCATCATGTTTTCATTCTGCTCATAAAGTGCAAGCATTTCCTGTGCAAAATTCAGTCGTTGGGGGCAATCGTTTACATTCAATTCCTGCACCATCGCTAACTTGTATGGGTGAAAATGTAATTCTTCATGCAAAATCCGTCTAACAGTACGATTGCTGATTCCGAGTGCAGCTGAATGTCTTCGAGCAGAGCGGCCTGGGCTTTGCAACATCGCTTGTCTGACCCTTTCAACGTTCTCTGGAGTACGCACAGTGCGTTGCGGCCCCTTCGGTTTTGTTTTCATTATTGAGCCTCCTGTTCGAAGATTGTTAACCCAACGTAAGATTGTGTCACGAGCGGGAACAGAGTCATTTCGATGAATGTTGAATCTGCGGCGAAACGCACGCTGAACTGCTGTCACTGACTCGCCACTCCTAACAAAATGATCATACGCGAACATGCGGTGTTCTAACGTCCACTGCTCCATGATGGCACCTGAAAGATAAAGGTGAGTGTTAGTTAAAGTTAAATGCTATGAACCCAGGAATGGAATGCTACCTACCGCACGCCCCTCCCATTCCTAATGGCCGATTACTAGCTATTCAAAAAACACTTGATTCCCGTGCCCCACCCTGTACATCTATAGAAACAAACCCTCCATTAACAATAATAGCTCATCCTACAAATTACAGCTCTTCTAACTAACCAACCGATTCTCATAGACATATCCTTTCTAATCCTCTGACCATCCAGTGTTCTCTTAGGCTCTGCCAAGTATGGAGGTGGATGTAAACATTGTGTATTTACCTATTGAGGTAATTTAATTTGATTTTAATTTTTATAGTGATGAAATTTAAATGATTTTAATTTTGTATTGATGCAATTTTCATTTGCTTTAAGGTTTTAATTTTAATGGTTTTAATATTGTATTGATGTAATTTTCACTTTTTACTTTTGTTTTAAGGTTTTAAGACTTAATTCACTGATGATGACAAAAGATTTGTCGAAACGTCTGAAGTACAAAAATAAATGAAAATGTTTGCCGTTGTGTTGGTCCTTCTGTTCATATATATATATATATATATATATATATATATATATATATATATATATATATATATATATATATATAAAATATTGTTATATTATTTGCTTCTAAATGTAATTATTATAAATTAGTAAAGAAATTAACAATTTAATGGCATAATCTTATTAATATAATCGATGTGACCTCCTTTTGCTTTAATGACAGCTTCCACTCTGTGAGGCATAGATTCGACAAGTTTCTGGATAATATCTTGTGCTTTGCCATTCCAGCTTTCTTCTACATTCTCCCAGAGAGAATCAAGAGAAGTTATATTCTTTTTAGCTTTCAGACTCTTCAGATGGTCCCAAAGATGCTCTATTGGAGTGAGATCAGGACTTTGTGGAGGGAACTTCATAATTCGTAGAACACCATCTTTTTTCTTGTTAAGATAGTTCATGCAAAGGTTAGAAGTGTGCTGTGGGTCGTTATCCTGCTGGAAAATGAATCCTTGACCATAAAGCCTCAATCCTGATGGTATTGCACGTCTCACTAGTATGGAGTGGTACTTCTCTTTTGTGAGAGTGTAAGTGATTCTGTGAAGATCTCCGACTCCAGAATAACTGAAACATCCCCAAACTTGAATGTTTCCTCCACCATATTTTACTGAATGTTTTATGCAGGGATCTATCAGTTTTTCGTTGGTTCTACGTTTAACATAAACTCTTCTATGAGACCCAAAAAGTTCCACTTTTGATTCATCAGTAAAAAGAACTTTTTTCCAGTCATCTACAGTAAAATGTCAATATTCTCTTGCCCACTCCAATTTTAGCCTTATTTTGTTT
Organism: Bathynomus jamesi; assembly: GCA_023014485.1. NCBI lineage: Eukaryota > Metazoa > Arthropoda > Malacostraca > Isopoda > Cirolanidae > Bathynomus > Bathynomus jamesi. Next base: position 580,265 of record JAJOZX010002612.1, on the reverse strand, counting down.
CCTCACAGCAACTCTGTCATGGAGACCAACTTTTATGAGTCTTCTTTTTATAGTACTTGTACTTATTGGAGAGTCCTGTTGTTCATTCAACTGTACCTGAATCTGCGTAGCTGTGGTTTTCTGTCACGCAGTGATGTACCGTAACCTTGATGTAATGATCCTCAGAATTAGTAGTCACATTAGGTCTGCCAGATCTTGTCTTTCAAGAGCACGATCCAGATTCTTCATATTTGCTTATAGTTCTTTGGACGGCCCCTTTTGAAACGTTAATTTTTGCAGAAATCTGGCGTTGGGACATTCCCTCTCTTGAAAGGGCAATTATTTGTCGTCTCTGGGATAAACTTAGTTCTTTAGACATTTCAATTATGGCCTGTAAAGATAGAATAGAGAAAATAATTTATTATTTTTTAATCAAATTGCTACAATGTCATTGACTAATTGGTTTTATCAGTTATAATAGACCAGTTGTTAAAATTACTGGATGAATACACTATTTTGAGGATTAATAACATTTGGCTATGGTCTGTCACCAATACCTGGGCTAAAATCGGTGTTGTTATACTGCAAAGAAAAAACGTAACAGGACCAAAAAGGACCATTTTCATTAATGTGTCCTTTCTTATGAAATAAAAACTACATTGCTTACACATGTAGTAGAATATATGAAATACCATTTCTTGTGAAAGAAAATACCTTATATAGCGGACATGCTTTCTCAGAGTTGTATTATTTCTAGAAATTGTCTAAAACTGAGGTGGACGCAGACTTTTGAATGCCACTATATATATATATATATATATATATATATATATATATATATATATATATAATATCGGCTATTGATTGATGGCGTGGAAAACGCAGTTTAATAATAAACAGGAACACCAGAGAAAAAAATAAACATTCGTCAAAGTTTAATAGTACCAACGTTTCGAAATGCACTAATTCCATCTTCAGGGCTAAAACAATAAAATGCCAAATCACATACAAAATACAAATTGCTTAATAACAATTTAAAATAAAGTTAAAAATTATAAAAAGTAGCTAAGAAAATGTAAAACATTAAAACTAAAAGGTAATAAATGTGAAGTTAAAAAGTTACAATTATAAAAAGTAGCTACGAAAAATATAAAAGCATTAAAACTGAAAGGTAAATAAATAAAATAAACTAGTACCTTAACCAAAACATAGCAGATCTACCGATGATTCATCAGAATTCAGGTCTGGTTTTAATTTATAAATAAACAAAGATTCCATAATTTTGAACTAAAGTTCAGAACTTCCAGCAGCAAGTACGGCGAAATTAGACTGTGAAATTGGGTGGTTATTGTTGTGCGAGTGGTTACGTATGAGAGAATTAGGTGGTTTGCCAAGAGGTAAATTTGTACGGACCGATTTACCGAGATGTTCGTAAATATGGGATTTTAAATGTCTTTTAGTTTTATCTATATATGACCCCATAGTTAAGTCATCTATAGTTTACCAATACAAGTGTGACCACTGTATGGGGTCATATATAAGTAAAACTAAAAGACACTTAAAATCCGTATTTACGAACATCTCGGTAAAGTTTATTAAAATTGTCTTTTTCCCAAACTTTATCGTTCTATTTTTTTATCAACTAAATATATTTCGTGATTTTCTATGATTATATTTCCCTCTACGCCCCCATTTCCATATCTTATTATTATTTTATTATTATTTAGTAGCAGTAGTAGTAGTATATTTTATGTACCCGAAACTGTATTATTATTTTATGTACAGGGTGTCCCATAAGTTCGTCGTCTTATAGGAAAATTTATTTTAAATTAAATTTACAAAAGGAATACATTAGAACTAAAACAAATGTTCAAATTTATGTCTTGTTTTGGGACCTTCTCAGGAAAAGGACTCCGCCTTTTCCTCAGGAGTGTCACTCACTTTCATATTAGCCATTGCGTATTATTAAAAAAAAAGCTCCCAAAACAAGACATCAATTTGAATATTTGTTTTAGTTTTAATGTATTACTTTTGTAAATTTAATTTAAAATAAATTTTCCTAGAAGACCAGGACTTATGGGACACCCTGTATATATATATATGTATATCCTTGGTTAACCTTGGTTTTACTTTCGCCCGAATTGTTTATTCTGACGAAGGTCAAGCTTGTTGCTCCACCTTAGACCTACAGCTTAACGTGGAATCCGAACTACGACCCACCACGAATGGTCAGAAATTCCAAAGTCCCCGCCCGGACTCGATCTCACGACCTCCCGATCAGCAGCCCAGCGTCTTAACCATTAGGCTACCCGGAGTACCCATTTAACCACCAACCAATTTTATTGTATGGAAGGATGAAGAGCTGGGTTTGCTGCGCGCCGCCTGCTGTTACCGGGAATCGAATCCGCGGCAGGTGAATTCGTAGTCAGCGATACTAACCACTACACCAACTATATACAGTATGTATATAAAGTGTGTGTGTATGTGTGTGTGTGTGTGTGTGTGTGTGTGTGTGAAAATGAGAAATTTATTGCCAGGAAAAAAATAACTGACATAATACATAAAATAAAATAAAATAAAATAAAAACGAAAAATTAAGATTAAAAATAAAAAAATAGAAATAATAAAAATATTAATAATGATATTAAGTGGAACTACATACAAGTAAATAAACCTTATAAACCAATAAACCTTAGCTCCCCCCCCGCCCATGGCCTAAACCATAAGAGGTACAGTAAAACTAAACATACCTTACAAAAGAGAATTTAATCCTGCATTTAATGAGAAACAATTAAAACTTGGTGTTCCCGCCATTGGCTTCCAAGACAGCCTGAATTCGCTTTGGGTAGCTTGCCAAAAGTGACGTGAATAAATCTTGATCGTTACGCAAATTTGCTCAAACAGTTTCAATGTGTTGCGTCATTGTATCCTTCGAAAATCGATTTGCTGCAGGTTCTTGAAACAAGAGACATTCAACCTTGTCCTTTATAACTGATCCAATGTGTTCACAGACGTTCAGGTTAGGGAATTTCCTGGCCATTCTTCATTTCCAAAGAAATCGATCTCATGGTTCCGCAACAACTGTTGAGTGGCTAATGCCTTAAAGCAGGGGGCCTTATCGTGCAGAAGTGTGACCTGATCGACATCCATAACGTTGTTTGGGTTTCTTAGAAAAGGAATGACATGCTGGGATAGAATAATAAGACGAAAATACTGTCCATCCCAACTCTGACCATTTGGCTTCAGCACCCACATGAGCTTCTTTGCAGTGAACAAAACAAACACACCAACACAGTCTGAACTTTTTAATAATCCGCGATAATGTTCATTGTCATTGATTTCATCCGGTGTTGTGGCCCACACTCGATCATTTTGGTAGTTAGGCTGACGTGTTACGTAAACAAACAATTCATCTGAGACAGCTAAATGCATGAAATCACCCACATCCCAATCTTCAAGATAATGGGCAAACCACATTCTGTCATCGATGTTAAGTTGAGTTTTTCTTGGCCTTGGAAGTTCATGCCAAGGCTTTAAACCTTGCCTATGACGGTACAGTCGAATGATCTCACCACTAACGATCTTTCCTCTCAACACTTCGATCTCTCTAGAAAGTTTAGCACAGCTGTTTTTCCGCTTACGCGTACCGCTTTCAATGATGTCCTTTGTTTCGTGAGAGAGTGGCAAATTTGGGGGCCCAGATTTGGTTGTATCCATTTCACATTCATCCAAAGTTTTATTCCAATTTCTTTTGACGAAGTCCTCACTTCTTCGCAACTTTTTGGCAACCCATGAACGTGTTATAAAGGTGGCTCCAGCATCACGAGCTTCCCGAAATGTTATTGCTCGTACGCGATCTATCACACGTTGCCTCTCCGAATCACCAATTAATTGAGAAGCCATTATATTATCACTTTATCAGCTAGAGTAATTTTAATACCTGCAATAAATAAAAAAATTTATATATTTTTATAATCACTAAAAATTATTTCGATATAAGTGAACATGTAAGCTGCAAAGGGGGGCTAAGGTTTTTTGGAACCCCTTACAGTATTTTCATACGATGAAACCCATAGTTTAGAAGACAAAGATGGACTGATGAATGACTCGGATAATTGGATTGCCAAGTTTTGAATTCAACGCATTAGACTGTATTAAGCGAGTCTTGTTACCTCTGGGAAGCTCGAGACATTGTGGTTAGCAAACATTTGCGAAGCTGATCATCTTGGAGGTAACTTATACAGCAGTCTAAAAGGTCTGTTAAAAAGTAAATTATTTTTATAATTAAAACTCAAAGTTGCTGCCTATAAATATTAATGGAAAAAGTACGAAAGTGTCTTTAGCTTCGCTCGTACAGAATCTGAAGTTCCTTATAATCATGTTTGCTTTAACGCAGAAACTTCGATATTGTTTTCTTATGTCTGAGTCGTCACTGTAGGACCTCGTAATCATTTGAACGAAATACTTGCGTTTTTGTTTTTGATCTGTTCGTTCATTTTTTAATTTTGAAACTAATATAAACCGAGTGATTTGAGTTTTTGGGATGGAAATGCATAACCTTGGTTTCCATAACATTTAAATTAATATCCTGATTCCGTGAATATAATTCAAAAACTTTTATAAGATGATTGAGACCTTTAACAGAAGGGTGTTGTTGATGGGATGGCATTCTTGGCACTCGTTTACTTCTGAATAAATTTCCATAATTGTTTGTAATCGTGATTTAAGTTTGCCACGCAGGCTTTCCCTGCTCGAATAAGGTCGGTTTCCTCTTTTTGACCGTCTTATGGCTGTTTTAATAGTGATTCATACTTCTCTTCATATTCAGACAAACTGGCCCTATAGGTGACAACATATATCTTAAGTATCTTTTGATCCCCCTTTTCAGGGGAACAATAAAATTATTCCATCCAGGAATAATTTTAGTACGGCAACTATAAGGTTTAATTAAATGCTTTAGTAAGTTCTTGTTTCCCTTGGTATGTATCTCTCTCTCTCTCTCTTTCTCTCTCTCTCTCTCTCTCTCTCTCTCTCTTGTAGTACATTACAGTATTAAATTTATAATAACGAAGTGTAATTATGCGAGGCAGAAGAGGCTTCGTTTGTGTATTAAATTCATTCTGAGGCTCGCTTCGCTCGTTTATCACCTAAGATAGATATCTTTAATAAGCAAACTCGCGAGAAGTTGGTAAAAGAGGAAACAGCCAGACATGAAGTTGCTCAATCTGTATAAAGGAAGTTGAAGTAAGAGAAAATGGAAGGAAGTTGTAGGAAGTCGTTGTTGCTATTGGAGCTGTTTTCAGGGAGAGCTTAAAGATGCATTAGGAAGTATCGGAAGGTGGAAGCAAACTTCCTATTTATAAACTGTTCATTCTCACTAGTCCAACTTTAAAGTTTACGAATTTCAAGAATGGATTTTGGAGGTGGATTGGCGGTGTTGTCGAAACGTTTGTGCGTGAAATGGATATGATTTTTACGACTCGCAGATTTGGTCGGAGTTGACAGTAAATACGATTTATAGATAAAAATAATATTTATAAACAAACGAAAGGTTTACAAAATAAGCAAACCAAAAATGAGAGAAAGAGCCAAGAAAAGGTGTTTCTTACTTCGCGTGAATTGAACCCATTACCCAGAGTTAATGTGGCTGAATTGTCGCTCCCATAATTTGGCACTACAACACCACAACAAAAAAACCTAAAACAGTTATAAGGGGTAATGTACAAACACTGCAGTATTACGAACGCTAAAACTGAGTTAAAAAGCGATTTTTTTTAATTGGGGTTGTTTAACCTTCTTCGCAACATCTAAGGTCATATGACGGAGGGGACCTACAGCTTTACGTGGGATCCGAACTACGGGTCGCTTAATTTCTCTGATCTCTGGGATTAAAAAGCAATAATATATGAAATATACGATACATTAACTCGTAAGTACAGGGTGTTCATAAAGTCCCTATCTATTTCAGTGAAAACGTAGCAAAAAGGATAAAATTCAATAACAATATAATAGAAGGCATACATTTAATGAATACTTAAGCATATGATTCTACATGAACACCAGTATCTCTAAAGAGTTCGAATCTGTCAACAGCATTGGCGGAACGCATTTTGGAGCATGACAGGGGTTATTTTTGTAACTGCTGTTACGATACGAGCACGTAAATGTCCCAGCTTCATTCGGATGGCATTTTAAACACCGTCGTCTTTCAACAAGATTGGGCACCTTGTCATTACGCAAACATTGTTCGGGAGTACCTAAATGAACGATTTCCAAATCGGTGGATCGGACGTAGAGGCAACAGGCCCTGGGCGGCTCGATCGCCTGACCTAACGCCCTTGGATTTCTTTGCAGGAGGCTTTATCAAATCAAACGTCTATCAAACGATGGTTACAGATCCGCAAGATTTACGTGCTCGTATCGTAACAGCAATTACAAAAATAACCCCTGTCATACTCCAAAATGTGTTCGGCAATGCTGCTGACAGATTCGAACTCTGTTGAGTGTAAAGATACTGATGGTACTCATCAGTGACGTGCACAGACTTTCAGAAGGGCAGGGGCTCAGTTGAAAAAAGGGCACTCCCCTAACATTTTTAAAAATGAAATCCGCAATGCCATATAGGCTATATATATGTATACACACACAAAGAAAAATTTAAAAATTGTATGTGGTAAATATTCTTAAATTCCATTAAATTCAATGCATTATTTTTGTATATAAAGCTGATTAAAGAAAAGGTTGTATTGCCACATGTTAAAGCTTGGAGTTCCTTATCTCTCCGTTTCTTAAGCCTTTCCTTGCGTGGCATTTTTAGTTCTGAAAGTAAAAAAAAAAATTGCTTCAAAAATATATTTCCTTCACTTTTATTATCTTAGGCCTAATCTAATCTAATCTAGGCAGTAGACCTAATTAAGCTTTTGTTAACCAAATTCACAATATTTAATAGCATGCAATTTCTAAATAGTTACTTTACTTATAACTTTTATAAGTATCAATCAGCAGGATAAAGGGCAGAAGGATCTACCGTAATTGTCGTCCTTGCGGAAAAATTGCATCGTTTTATAATAAATAATCTAGGTATTTTTATTCACTTTTAATGAAAATTGTATTGTTTTTAAAAATCAATTCATATTAAAAATGAAAAGGTTATGCTATGTTGTTAATAAATCATTTATTAATTTAATGAAATTCATGCCAGTACTAAAACCCAAAATCCATCGTTTGACACACTGGTGTACTGATGGGCCTAGCCTAGTAGGCCTAAGACTAAGTAGGGGACGTGGACGTTTTTACCAACTTTACGAGTAATGTCATACAATATTTTTTGGAGTAATGTCACACTGCTTTGGATTCCAACTTACCATAATTATCAGTGAGAAATCACTAGTTAGCTTAGGTTAACGTAAAATAAACAAACAGTAAACAATACACCCACATACCCGAGAGACGCAATCAACAGTGAACAGCTGCAGTCAGTGTTACCACTAGGGACGCCCTCCCTGATTGACAAAATAATAGTAACGGTATGTTAAGTTTATTATTCTAATAAAAAAATCATAGATCAAAGTAATTCCAGTTTTGAAAATCTGTTGAAGTAGCAGTAACTAAATAAAAATATAACTAATTAATTCAAATTTATGTCGAATCAATATATTTATGAATTTTGACTAAAAGGGCACTTTTGATATATGCCTTCTATTATATTGTTATTGAATTTTACCCTTTTTGCTACGTTTTCACTGAAATAGATACGGACTTTATAAACACACTGTATATAAAACTGCTAAACAATCTCTGACGTCACAAACACGTTATTAACACAATGAATTGCGGTATGGAAGTGAAGCCGTTAATAATGTCTACTTCTAGCACTAGGTTTAATTCACAGAAAGGGACACGTCTATCTATCTGTCTCTCTATTTTCACTCACTTTTCATAAACACGTGAATACTATTTAAGTGCAATAGCCGCACTTAAATAAGATAGAAAAGAAAAAGGCAATAAAGTGAGAAAACTATGACCTAGTGGGACTCGAACCCGCATGGCGTGGTTTCAGAGTCAGCGCTCCTCCCTCCGAAACCAAGTGACATGGGTTCGAGACCCAGTAGCTCCCAGCTCCCCACTTTAGGAAATAGAAAGCAAAAGGCAATAAACATGTTTGAGTTTGAAATTCGGTTAGAAATTTCACTAATTTTCTATTCACATATTCATACCCCCCCCCCCGTTTTCCCTCCCCCCCCCCCCCTTTCCCCTCCCCCCTACCCCCGACATGTGAAAAACTGATTATAGACTTTTCATCTTATTCATGCGTTTGTATTTTCGTGTATACCGATTTATTTACGATATTCATAAATATTCCTGGTTTTAATCCAAACCTTAAAGAGTGTTTTAGTAATTTCAATGTATATTTCAATTGGAAATAAGCTAGAAAATCTGCTATTTTAAATATGTTACAGTAAAGTGTCGTAAACTTTTTATTGATATTACTGTAATGAGTATTATAAATATTAATATATGTTTGTAAGGTAAAAAAATTCAGAAATTTGAATTTGAAGTAAAAAAAAAAAAAGGTAACATTTTTAACCATTTTTAGCTGTTAAAACTGCTGAACCATTTTTGTCACGAGCATTCTGTTTTTTTAAAAATTGAAAATTATCATGCACACCGTTAAATTATCCATTGACTACATAATTTTATTTGACGTCAGTATGTTCCAAACTTTAGTAAAATTTCAAACCTATATAAAATTACAATTACATGTCCGAGCTATCTCGTCAAAGAAACGGTGTTCCGACCGCCTTTTGAACCTTTCTTACGCATTTTGCACGACTATTCTTTAATAGTCAATTTTTCTGAAAAAAAAAAATGTTAAATTAAAGTATAAAGTAAAATAAAGGATAAAACTGTAAAAGTACTTAAACTTCATCCACTGTCCCTATTTGTTGGTTATACACCGTAAAATTAAACTGATCGGGGTCCTCCCTGACCTCACCATAGCGGTTGGGGGTTAATTAACCAGGCATCTTAACTAAATATCCTACCACCAGACCACTCTCTCTTTTCTTTATGTAGAAAGGTGGGGCTAAGAGCGTGTGCCCGCAAAAATGCCCCCTTTATAAGATAGAGAGCGAGCCAAAATCAAGGTCTCCGAAGCTCACATTGCCATTTTATTTTTGATAAATTTTGAAAAGATTGTGTAGTGTGTTAAATGCATGTACTGTATGTGCAGTGAAGAATAGCGGGAGAAGCGTGTGTTTGAGAGCATGCTGGTCTGCTCACAAGGTAGATGAGACAGAGAAAAATCAGCTAAAGAGGACAATGACAGGAGAAACGGGAGTTCCAGCACTCCCTGTCTCCTGCCTAACGTCACCCCTGGAGTACTTCACTGGTTGATTGGTGTTTACAATCTCCCCTGTCTGGGTATACTACAGCCGAAATAACATGTAAACATTTTGTATACTTCAAAATTTCGAATGCTTAAAAATTTACACACATATGCTGAAAATAAAAACATTTTTCGGGGGCGATCAAAATCGTAAAACAATGCTAACGTCATTTGTAAACAGACTACTTAACCCTTTAAGGACTGAAGATGCCAATTGCTAACGTTTCAAATACACGCATTCATAACTTAACCCTACAAAAAATTCAGGGCTTAAAGGGTTAAGTTGAATTCTGATGAATTTATTATTAAAAATGAGGAAACGCGACTCTTTTCCACTCCTATATTTTTACACTTCAGAAATTGACCGGGATCGAGTTAGTAAATTTCGTATTATTTCTTACATAATGGGACAAAAAAATACTTAATTTTGCACACCATTTAGTTGGTCTTGAGTCATTGAAAAAATGACACGCTATATAGTTTATGTATAGGGCCATTATACCACGACCACTGGAGCAAATTTAAATGCATTTCTGATCTAAATCTTGGGTATTTGCGAACGAAGTTGCTACCTGACATCCAGGTAAATAGCTGTCAAGGACGAAGTACCTGTTGCCTGAAAAGTGTAGAAATAATTTTTTACCACAATAACACAACATCAGTATAGCCTAAAGCTACGCTCATGTATAGTTAATATTTATTTGTACACTAATGCCACAACACACATGTATACAAAAGTCACACGAAAATGCCCACAGTTTGCTTTTTCACATAAAATGATTAAGAATTTTAGATGATTTTGAGCGCTGTAATATGAAATAACAAAATTTTTCACCACTAATAACCAGAAAGAAACATGAAAATTATGGAAATTATCTAGATCATTTAGATCACATAGTTTACTGAGGTTATTCAGATTATTTAAATCGATGTATTGTGACCGAATGACCAAATTATTTGGACGTCGAATGATGATTAAAGATTTTTATTCTTTTTAATTTTGTTGCTGAAACAAATGTGAAAGGTTTCAGGGACAAAGATTGGTGTGTGTGTGTGTGTGTGTGTGTGTGTGAGAGAGAGAGAGAGAGAGAGAGAGAAAAGTTACTTTAAACTTTTAACAATCTCTTTCTCTCTTTGCGGGTGTAAAAAACTACTGCGACCAAAGTGGTTTCGTTTGGAAGCGCGATCATGAAAGTTTTGTATAAATTTCGATTTGATGTGGCCGTGAACACGCACGGGGAAAACTAACAATTCATGAAAGGTGTAAAGTTGCAATTGAGCATGACATGAAAAACTCCCTAACTGCCATTCAGAAACTCTTCTGAAATGGTTTTCCTCCCCATTTGTGCGAGCAGGCCCGTCATTTACGCCGCCATCCATCGGAAGTTTTTAGAAAATGGTTCCGTGTTGGATTGTTCTTGTTGAGGCCGACCACATTGGAAAATGTTGAGTAAACCAAGGAGGACTTCCAGGCTAGTCACGCAAACATAGTCGATACGACAGGCTGTACGAGAACTCAACATTAACTTCAGCAGCATCCAATGGATTTTTCAGTATGACATCAAACTTTTTCCCTACAGGATTCAAGTCAACCAAAAGGTAGCAGCTATGGATCACGGTGCACGAATTGAAATACGTGAGGCTTTTCTTCAACATTTCAGGAATGACGCAGCCCTCCTTGACAAATCTGGTTCAGCGATGAGGATGCCTTTTATCTTTCAGGCAGTGTAAACCGGCATAACTGAGTCTGTGGGAAGGAAACTCTTTTGAAATTCAAGCACACAGAGAGACTTCCAGAAGCTTCATGCGTGGTGCCCCATCTCAACTATCGCGGGATTGTGGGCCCCACTTCTTCTTCAAAGGGTTTAATAGTGCGACTGAAAATGCTAATGGTGAAAATTAACATCGGATGATAGCGCTGTTCTTCATGCTAAAACTGTACACGATTACAAATACTAACGAAGCGATTTTTCAACAAGATAAGAGTCCCTCCACACTAGGCAACTCCAGTCCGAGAGTTTCTTAATCGCACATTTCTATCAGTGGATCAGCCAGCGAGGACCAGTAAGATGAGTGTCGCATTCACCTGACCTCATGCCTTGTGACTTCTTCCTCAGGTGCTGTGTGTATACATAACTTTGAAGAAAGGATTTATCACGTAATTGGTAAAATAATGATAGGGGTTCTCTCGAATACTGCTCATGAGTGACAAGCGTTGGAAAAATGCGTTGGAAATGGGGGGGGGGGGGGGGGAGAACAGGATGAACCAGGCTGAAGTATACAGTACCGTTAAAATACAAGGTGTCCACGAAAGGTGTGAAATAAAATAAACATTCATGTTAGTTATATATATATATATTTAAGTGTAATTAAATAGTAAATAATTATGACCAGTGTATTTAAGACCATTTATAGTTTATTTTTAAACATATCTAGAGATGTACTACTTACAAAATTAATTACAGTTTTATTTCAAATTATTATTTACATTATTTTAACTTAACAAAACGATGTCAATTAAATCTATATTCCTTGGAAAGAAGAGAAAGGTACGCCATATATACGTATAGAAAATAATAGAGAAACAAGTACCTAACCTCCAACTGAACTCGATAACCATCCAAATAACACTGGAAAATGGAAAAGGTAGACTCTGTAATGTGCCCAAATTTAAGGTCAGACAAGGAACATCCTTATATTTGAAGGAAAATAGATTTCTTTCAGAGGGTCAAGATTATTTTACCAGTTACTAAACATCAAGAACACAACTGGTGTTCATGTAGACGTATTCAAAAGAAGACTTGACACTTGACTCAAGACGATCCCTCATGAGCCAGGTGTACCTGGCCATGTAAGATGGAGAAATTAACCTTGGAATGCATAGCGGGGTCCAGTTGGACCCCGCTATGCACGATAATTTGATTCGCCTATGCAGTCTTGGGTCAAGAAAGTAATTCTCCCTAACATCAAACTAGGTCTAGAAGTGGACCACCAGCCTGACCTACGTGTAAAGAGAGACCGACGCGCGGAACTTTTACGCGCGTTATGAACGAGGCATCAATGATATTTCACCATTGAAATGGGGTAATTTCTTTTTGTAAGGTAACACGTTTGGTACCTCGGAACATTAAAAAATTTACATTAAAAAATTCTGGAAACATTCTGACTATCGTAAAAAAGATATATTAGTCCTGATTAGATTAGATTACGCTCGGTTAGGTTAGTTAAGATTTACTTAGGTTAGGTTTGATTAACGAGTACCTCACTAACTACTTAATGACTTAACAGAAACCACACTTCGAACCCTCAATTGCGCCCGAAACATTTATCACGCACTTCTCGGTTCTATGGCACTAAGGTTAGGTTAGGATAAATTACATTTGGTTAATTAGCTTTTCAGATGTATAGATTTAAAAAATTGGTACCTTACTTATGCAAAGATATGTGTGTGTGTGTGTGTGTGTGTGTGTGTGTGTGTGTGTGTTTGTTTTAAAGGAAAAAGAAAAGTCATGCATTGAAATAAGAGAATATACTCAATTAATTATCATTCTATCAAAAAATAAATATTTTAAACTTGTATAATCCTTTATTATTTGCATAATGTTAATTGTGAATTTAAAACTCCTTCTGAATCGTATAATGCAATAAAATATTAAAATATTTAATATTATTTTATTCTGAATGAATAATAAATACTTATATTTCATATTAAATATATAATATACTAAAAATTGCAGCAGTCTCAAATTATGAATAGCGTTATATATATATATATATTGTGTGTGTGTGTGTGTGTGTGTGTGTGTGTGTGTGTGTATATAAAGAAATGTAACTGCCCACTGAAAGGCAATATCCCTCAGTTATCCCCCGCGGTACACTCCCGGGAACCAATCAGTGAGAATCTACAGCGTGCCACATCCCCCATCCCCACCCCCCCCTGAATAACGGAAAAACTTTCCCTCCCTCATTTCCAAAGTCAAATAAAGTACCTCACTCAATTAATTACCCTTTTGAGTTAATATTTCGTGCACAATCATTTACAGACAATTAGAAACATGGCAATGGCAAATAAATTCATACAACCCTGTGGATACTGTAAAAAAGAAATAGATGAATCAAAGACAATCCGCTACGACCTTTGCCAGACCTTAGTCGAATTTCAATGCCTGAGATGGGGCGACGAAGAAATCTCTTATAACAGGCGCTAAACAATTGAACGGAATCAAGTTCTTTTGCAAAAGCTGCATAATCGAAATAAACTCGTTTACAGTCTTTAAAGCAGAACGAGACTATGAGGGAAAGGCAAAAGAGGGATTTATGAATAGCGAACAGAGAAAAAAAATAGAAGGAAGGAACGAAGATAGTACAAGAGGGAACTGCGAAAAATGAGCAGAAAAAAAGACAGAAAAAGCGAGTAAACGGGAAGCAGAAATAAAAGAAGCACCAACAGAGGCACAAAACCAAATCCAAAGATTTCAAACAAAGGACATTAGCAACAATAGATAAAAACAAGTAGACAATAAAGAAATCAAACTGAAACTACCAAAAACAAAGGCCCGAAGTAAAAATGGGGAAGAAACTATATGTAAATACTATGTGAAAGGAATTTGCAGATATAAGAGAAGACAATATATTTACGAATACCCTCCCTTGTGCATCTACTTCTACAATAATGGTCACTGCAAATTCGGTGAAAAATGCAAATTCTACCATCCGAACATTTGCAAAACAAAACCTACGCGACATATGGAACCTGCCAGTACGGGAGAAAATGCTACCATTATCTCCCGACAAGTTCAAAGGACAAAGGACAAGTTTCAAATGACAACAGGATGAATATGAGAAAAAAAATATGCACACAAATAGCAAACAAAACTCTTTAAATACAAATAACAAAGAAAAATTTTTCAACATCTCGGACACAATACGGTTGCTAAGTCTTATACAGCACATGCAGCTGACACAGCTGGGAACCCTCGAGCCGGACCGCTTCGTGGCAAGAAGCTACCAGAACAGGAAGGCGGGAACGGATCTATCTCGGAGGACCACAAGGCTACAAAACACGCGATATCAAAGGACAACGAATTTAAAATGCACAAGGGGCAATGTAAAACAAAGAACATAAACATTGTCCTGGAAAATATTCAAGGAATAAAACCGAACAACTCACTAAACAAATTTTCATACCTGAAAGGTTTTATGGACGAAACAAGGGCGGACATCGCATGTCTCACAGAAATACATTTTAAAGATTGCTGAGGAAACTGCGATAACTGCGAACACTGTATCGATAAGAAAGAATTGCATATCGATGGATTCAACTTACGAAGAGTGGATAGAACAGCGAGACGTAAAAGTGGCTGTGCTATTTATATACACGAGAGGCATATGGTAATAAATAAATCCAACAGCTTCGTGGAAACCATTGCAGGGAAAATGAGACACTAAACGTGGTACTGATAGTCATCTCTAGATCTCCAAACTCTTCACCTGAAAAATTTTCGGATGCCATTGATGATATCAGAACCAAAATAAAGTTCGTAAACTCTCCATCCCCTAATACAATACTCTGCGGCGATTTTAATTTCCTATTTATAAAATACAAAAAGATGGAGAGAAATATATTTATACAGCAAGATAAGGGGGTCACAAGAGAGGATCAGGAGAAAGCAAAAATGCTGATGGCTCTCACAAACGAGTTTATGCTGACAGAGGAGATAACGGAAAATACCAGAAAAAATAACTGCCTAGATCTGGTATTCACAAATAACACAAACTTGATTGCCAATATAAAAATAAGACCATAAATTGGGAAGAAATCAGATCACACATGGCCTAAATAGAGTGGAGAACAGTTTTAGAGAATAAAACAATGGAGGAAATGCTAACAACCTTGCAAGAAAGGACGCTGAAAATTTTAGAAAAATATGCTCTGAAAGCACAGCCAAAAGGAAAGCGGAAGTGGCTAGAGAGGCAAAAGAGAAGAATATTCCGCAAAAGACAGAGAGGAGCGGCGAAGTTAGCTAATTGCGGAGACAACAATGCCAGGAAAGTAATACAAGAAAAATTGGAGAGTATCGATAGGGAAATACAAACCCTGATTAAGGGTCATATAGAGAGGGAAGAGGAAAAGGCGGGAGAAGCAATAAAGGAAAATCCAAAATACTTCTATAGCTATGCGAAAAGGAAAACAAAAACACACGCTACCATCGGGCCCTCAAGGAAGGGAAATAATGAACTAACAGACAATCTAAAAGAAATATCTGAAACATTGAGAGCCCAGTATGAATCGGTCTTCAGTTCCCAAAAGGTAAAGCGATACCTGACATAGATGCATTCTTCGAAGAGAAATTGCAAGGAGAATGATAACAGACTTTGATTTCACCCCAGAAGATGTAGCGAGAGCTGTAGGACGAATGAAATCACATTCAGCAGCAGGCCCGAACAAATGGAACGCACTACTGATTAAAAACTGTAAAAATGAAATAGCTACACCCTTATACTGATATGGAGAAGATCCCTAGACACTGGGGAAATACTAGCATCTTGAAAAGAGCGATCATTGTCGCTATATATAAAGGAGGTGATAGATCTCAAGCAAAAAACTGTAGACCAGTGTCTCACCAAAATATTTGAAAGAATAGTCAGAGAGAAAATCTGTGACTTCTTGGAGACACTGGAAAGATTCAACGAAATTCAGCACGGATTCCGATCAGGAAGATCATGCCTATCACAACTTATAGAGCACTACAACAATATCCTAGATGCACTTGAAGGCAATGAAAACTATGCTGTCATATACACGGATTTTGCTAAAGCTTTCGACAAATGCGATCATAGTATAATAGCACATAAAATGAAACATATGGGAATAACAGGCAAAGTAGGAAAATGGATCTACAACATCCTCAGAGAACGTCTACAGGTGGTCAAAATTCAAGGTGTATCATCATCAGAATCAGAAGTACGCAGCCCAGTACCACAAGGTACAGTATGGTCCCACTCATATTCATTATCATGCTAAAAGACATAGACAGTGGAGTAAACAGCAACAATATAGTAACATCCTTTGCGGACGATACAAAGATCAGCAGAAAAATCAGCGATGCAAATGAAGTGGAGGCTTTGCAGAGGGACACGAACAAAATATACAAATGGTCAGAAGACAACAATATGACTTTTAACACCGAGAAATTTCAGCTCTTGAGATATGGTAGAAATGAAGAACTTATACTACATATCATGCTCCAGATAGACAGGAAATTCAAAGAAGCACGAAAGCGGTCGACTTGGGGGTAATAACGACCGATGATGCCAAATTTGAGACAAAATCAGATGCGATAAACAAAGCAAAAAGAGTCGCGGGACAGGTACTAAGAACGTTCAAAAGAAGGGACAAGACAGTATTGATTTCCCTGCTGAGAACACTGATCATACCAAAACTTGAATACTGTTCAGTTTGACGTACCCATATAAAAAGGAAGACTCTAATATACTAGAAGAAACGCAGAGCCATTTCACAGCAAAGATTGATGGCTGCAAAGAGCTCAACTACTAGGAAAGACTACGTAAACTAAATCTGTACTCCCTGGAAAGAAAAAAAGAGAGGTACACCATAATCTACATATGGAAAATGATCGAAAAACTGGTACCAAACCTCAAACAAAACCCAATTGCCATCCAAACAACACTGGAAAATAGGAAAGGCAGAATGTGCAGTGTTCCCAAATTAAAGACCCGACAAGGGACCTCCTCAACACTGAAGGAAAATAGCTTGTTTGTCAGGAGGCCAAGACTTTTTAACTAGCTTTCAAAGGACCTCAGAAACGTTACAGGGGTCAAAGTTAGTCTTCATGAGAAGACTAGATGCCTGGCTCAGGACGGTACCAGATGAGCCGGGTGTACCTGGCTATGTACGGTGGAGAGCACAAGAGAGCACTCGCTCCTCCACCAAGCCAGGCCTAGAGGCGGGGTCACCCGCTTGACTTTCGTGTGAAGAGAGACCAACACACGGAACCTAAACGATGTTAACGGGGTTATATATATAATGCAAACCCACAAGGAAAAATAAAAATAATTCTTCTTTGTGGGTTTGCATCATTCATTCATTTCACGTGTTTGATTGAAATTCATCCCATATATATACACACAGGGTGTTTATAACCGGTCTGCCATACTTTGGGGGTGATTTCGGGGGTGATATCGAGTAAAATTTAATACAACATAAGTGCTATTTCCAACCGTTGCAGAGCTACGGACGTTTCACGATGTGCAAAAAACAAATCCCTACTTGGGTGTAATTAGATAGATGGCAGCACTGGTGGTAGTTTCGGTTAACGAAGTTACCATTACTAATCCTCAGTTTTTTCTTTCAATTGGTTCTGATCTGTGGTACGAGACACTCTGTTGCGCTAAGGTGAACAATCAAAATGAATTAACAGTTCACACCCGCTGAATACGCTGATATCCATTTAATTTATGGATTCTGTGGTGGTAATAGCAGAGCGGCAGTTGGGGAATATCGAAGACGTTTTATGAACCGCCGAATACCGAACAGGCAAGTGTTTAGTGACACACACCAGAGATTAAGGTAAACAGGGACAATTGTTCCACATAATCAAGAACATGTAGCACGACGGCCCGTTGCTGTGGAGGAGCGCATACTGGACCTAGTACAAAGTAGCCCAACTACCAGAGTTCGAAGGATTTCTAGACGAATTGGTGAATCCGCATGGTGTGTATGGCGAACCATACATGATGAGGGTTTGTATCCCTATCATTTGCAACGTGTGCAAGCTCTTCAACCGAAATATTACGATAAACGTGTTGAATTTTGCCAGTGGATGGTTATGCATCGCCAAATTCTCAATCGCATACTGTTTAATGATGAAGCACAATTCATTCGGGATGGAATTAACAATAGACGAAATTCCCACTTGTGGTCCGCCGATAATCCCCACGGTATACATCAGATTAATACTCTCGTTTATGTTTTTTCCATGAACCTTAAAACGTCGTAGCTCCGCAACGGTTAGAAATAGCACCGCTGTTGTATTAACTTTTTTACTCGATATCACCCCTCAAATCACCCCCAAAGTATGGCAGACTGTTGTGAAACACCCTGTATATGGAAATATAAACACATAACCACGCATTTCTAGATATGTAGAATTTAGCTCCTACCAGAATTCGAACCCGGGACCCCTGACCAGGAGACGCGGGCGTTAATCATTAGGATATGCAATAGCAAACAACAACATTGTGTTTCCTCAGGTGATGAAATGTCGCCAAGTTGTTGTTAACTTTTATCTTATCGTAGCCTAATGGTCAACGACCGCGTGTGCGAGTCAAACTGTTCAGGTTCGAATCATAGTGGGCAATTATATATATAACGGAGGAGACCTACAGCTTTATGTGGGATCCGAACCATTATTCTACCATCCCTGAAATCTGAAACCCGAACCTAACTCGAACCTGGGACCTTCAGATTAACAACCCGGCGTTATCAATTGGCTACTCTGTCAAAACTTCCCGTAGTTATCTCTTCTATCGAGCTTTATATAAATTAATAATCTGCCTTTTGATTTTATAATCACAACTTATCCTCAAATGACGTCATTAAAGGAAAAAAAATTTTCGTCCTTTCATGATTAAAATTTTAATTTAATTTCAATAAATTATTTATTGTATGTATTTTGCTTTGGTGTTTGATGGTGATAATCTGAGTGGTGTGTCTGGTTGTTGAAAGTCATGCGAGTGTGATGTATGTACAGTATTTTGTTAGTGTTCTGTATTGATTTATTGTTGGTTTTGTTCGTGTGGGAAATGTATGGATTGATGCAAGGCTACATTTTGCGAGTTTGTGGCAGTTTTGTGTTCTGGTTTTGGTTTGGTTTTGGTTTTAGTGTTCTCGGACAAACAGATTTGGTTCATTCTTTCAAGTCTCTTTTCACCCCTTTACCTTCATAGTAATATTCTCTCTTTCAGATGTATTCGTGCTGTTTTGTCCATCATCTCGTCTTTGGGAGTACGTCGTGGCCAGTGATGTAACACCGCTTCCCGTTAGTCAGCGAAGTTCAGCGACATTGGGTCGGATAGTAGTTGGATGGGAGACCGTCCTCCGCGTCCATATTATGTAGCGGCTCTTAGGGGGATTTTGGATCTCGCGTAAAACTGTAGGTCCCCTCTGTCATATGTCCTTAGATGTTGCGAAGGAGGTTAAACAACCCCGTCATTACATTTTTATCTCGTCTTTGTGCCTCTCTCGTTTCCTTACTTCATCTTTAGTCCTTCACGTTCCGTCTCTTATTCGTCTCCTATATCGTCTCTATGCCTGTATCCTTCGTCTCTCTTATCTCGTCTTTATGCCTACATCTTTCGTCTCTCTTATCCCGTCTTTGTTCCTGCATGTTTCGTGTCTTATCTTGTCTTTATGTCTGCACGCTTTGTCTTTCTCAAATAATTTTTTCTTTGTGCCCGTTTCCTCTCTCTTATCTCGTCTATATGCCCTTTGGTACGCAAATAGGACATACTGTATATACATATACAGTACTTTTTCTCTCTGAAACAGAGACCTCGCACTTATATGGGTGCTATCTATATACAGTTCATCCCGCATGGACGCATTCCTTCCTTCATATTATCATCATATTATTATTATTTACTTATTTAAGCATATTCGCATATCACCCATTTGTTGAATTCATCTTCTCGTTTCTCTTCTGACCAGGGCCGGATTACTCATTACGTAGGCCCCAAGACAAGATGGGGGTGCTGTAAAATATTCAAGATATTATCTTTGGATATTAGTCCGGTAGCACAGACCCTCATTTTACTGGAACCCTGCATTGTTTGTTATAAAAAATTTTACATATTTTGAAAACTTATACCACCCCATTCAAGAATCCATCGGGTGTACACCTGACCCCCGCTTGGCTTTTTCAATATGGCCGCCATTTTCCAAGATGGCCGGCGAAACTAAAAATCCCATATCCTGGTCAATACTTGATGGATTTTGATGATCTTGGTGTCATTCCTAGGGTTTTTAGGATGATGAGTCGATCTGGAGGGGTTGCAGATACTTTGGGAGTCGTTTTGATCCACATTCGTCAATACTCAAGGTCATTGGAGGTCAAACGCCCCCCGAAATAAGGAATATCCCATATCCCGGGAAGGGCCCTAGTGGTGTCATTGGTAACACCCAAAATCCACAAGTGATGGCCACGTGGGTATACAGCCTCAATGCTCGTGCGAGTCTGACTGCTGACCTCCTAGATATAAGTGAGCACCTAGAAACATTCCATCTGTACCACAAAGAGCAGGCAGGATGTCGCATCAAACATGATGGAGAAGATCGCCAATCACTTCATGATTCCCTTTTCTAAGTGCATGGACCCAATGGATCCAGAGTCACATCCAGGAGGCAACTTATACAATATTCAGACAGGGCAGCTTGCATCTCCAGATGCCAATGCCGATAGAGCTGTTAGTATTGGAAAGACGCAACTGGCACAGTACGAGTCATCATGGCCACAAGGCTTTTATGGCACCATTTCCAAACATATCATCACCTTTGCAAGTAAAACGAAACATATTAAGGTGGGTGCCCACTTGGTTATGGACCAAGAAGCGATTTATGCACGCGTCATCGGTTTGCTGATGAGCGAACGCGAACTTGACCTGACCCATGTATTCTCAACAGAGCTTGCGGCATACCCACCCGCACTGTTCCAATCAGATGGCTTAATGAGAACTGCAGCTAAGTCGGCATTGAAGCAGAACTTGGGAGTGGAAACATCCTCTCGAACATGGGGTCGACCAACAGTTGTTATCATGGATGTGTCAGCTGTTTTGTGGACAGTCGACTGGCCTGCTAGTGGCACAGTTGCTACATTTATCCAAACCTTCAAAGTATAGCTACCGAAACATCTTTCTCATGCATCTGTAGTACTAGCTTTTGATCGCTGCTATGATTTCTCTCCGAAATCAAGCACTCGGGCAATGAGAAGCAAGAGCA
Organism: Bathynomus jamesi; assembly: GCA_023014485.1. Lineage (NCBI taxonomy): Eukaryota > Metazoa > Arthropoda > Malacostraca > Isopoda > Cirolanidae > Bathynomus > Bathynomus jamesi. Next base: position 558,882 of record JAJOZX010002612.1, on the reverse strand, counting down.
GCAGAGTTCACAAGCTGGATCTCAACACCCAATTGCCTACAAGAGACGCTGTTCTCACGTGCACCGCGAACAAGGAGCAACTAAACAGGCTGCTCTGTGAGCAAATCCTTGCTGACAGTGAGTATCTCGCAACTGTAACCCAAGACCATGAGCTGGTGCTTGCAGGATGGCAGACCATACCGACTTCCATTGTGCGAGGCAGGAGTCGAGCAGCATTGGAGCTCTCATCATCTCATGAAGAGGCTGACGTGATAATAACACAACACGCTATCGCACAAGCTGAAAAAGATTCTGATGCCCGCATCTCCATCATTTGTGATGACACAGACGTGTTTGCCATGCTGACTCACTTCTATGAATTTAAGAAACTAGGCTGTCCCGTGATTATGGAGTCTCCAGTGCGTGGCAGAAAATCAGTGGACATCCGAGCAACTGTAACCCAGCACAAAGAGATCATCCCACAAATCCTCAAACTACACGCTTTGAGTGGTTGTGACACAGTCGCAGCAATACATGGCATCGGCAAAGCCATTGCCATTGCCACAGCCAAGAAGGGTCGGAAGCTAGACAAGCTGGGGTCCCTTGATGCATGCTTTGACCATATCGAGAAAGAGGCAACAGCGTTCATTGTTGCATGCTATGGGGATAAGAAATCCTCATCTCTTACTGAGTGTCGTCAGCGAGTATGGGCTCAGAAGACAGGGAAGTCGGGAACTGTTGCACCCAAACTATGTTCTCTACCACCAGCAACTGAAGCTTTCCATCAAAATGTGCTCAGAGCCCACTACACTGTGGCGAACTGGCTCGATGCACTAAAGTGTGACCCAACACCACTTGATCCTGCGCATTATGGGTGGGAGAGAGACGAAACAAACAGAGTTCTCATCCCAAAAACAGTTGGTGAAGGAGTGTGCTTAGCACCAGATGAAGTTCTGAAGCTAATCAGATGTGGGTGTGAATCACAATCAGCATGCAGGGGGAGTCGCTGCGGCTGTATGGGACGCGGAATCCCTTGCACAATGTTCTGTGCTTGTGGCAGCGGCTTGGATTGCAACAATCCATTGACCCAAAACGCAAACGAAGAGCAGACTGATGATCCTGACGATCCTGACACAACCATGTCTTTTGATATTTGCCCCCAATAAATGGTTACCTAATGTGAATAACTGCATCAAAGTTGTCAATGCCAATCCCCTAGCTAGGTGTGAGCTTTGTTTTGCTTACGAGGTCATATCTTGTAGCTTTGCAACCTTCCATAGAATGCATGTGCCCTGCTCTTCAGCATAAATTGTGGTTTGTATCCGAATATCCATATAATGTGGGTTATGTCATGTAAGCATTATGATCTGGTTTTATCTGCAGAAAAGATGTTAAGTGCTCAGCAGTTAGCTAGATTGTTGAAATTGTCACTGAAATAAAGCAAATACAGTGATGTCAACTGTGGCATTATCATATTTCAAGGCCAAACTTTAACCTCAAATGACTTGACTTGACCCATGGAGTTGCAAAATGATATCCTACTGTTATTATGTGCCTATAGAACTACTCAGTCTCGCCCAAAACCATAAAAACGACAGTAAGATCACCAAAATATCTCCACGACTGCCCGGGATATGGGATATTCCTTATTTCGGGGGGCGTTTGACCTCCAATGACCTTGAGTATTAACGAATGTGGGTCAAAACCACTCCAAAGTATCTGCAACCCTTCCAGATCGACTCATCATCCTAAAAACCCCTAGAAATGACACCAAGATCATCAAAATCTATCAAGTATTGACCAGGATATGGAATTTTTCAGTTTCGCCGGCCATATTGAAAGGATTCTTGAATGGGGTGGTATAAGCTTTCAAAATATGTAAAGATTTACTTTATAACAAATAATGCAGGGTTCCCACCCCATGCAACCGAACTATTTTTCTAAATATTATTCAAGATGATAATATTTCATAAATATTATCCTACATTATTATTACTATATTTTATTTTAGATAGGTATTAATTCTTAATATTATTTTAGACAGAAGTTATTTTTGAAAGATTTCTAAATATAATTTATAATTTATAAATATTACTGAAGATAAATATTTCTAAATCTTACTTTGCCTGTGACAATTTGGGAAGGCGAGCGTTTCTTTTTTTTTTCCCCCCAAAGTTTGTCTTGGTCGAAAATCGGTTCCGCTCAACAATGAGAAAAGATCGAATGGGAATTTCATTCTGAAGCTCCCCCGGAAGACACAGCTTTCCTGGCTGCTCCCCGGGGTTAGATGAAAGACTCGAACTCCGAGATCGACTGAATGCACTTGTTTCTCTGTCAATTGAGAATGAGACCACAAAGTCTCTCCATTTCAATGACATCACAGACAAATTTGCTTCAGGAAAATCCAGAAAACAAAAATTGAAATTTTTAATTATTTCGTTTCCTGTTTTTATTTTTAAAAAATATCAACAGTTCTATTGAAAAATATTGTTTTCATACTTAAAAATATACCTGTTCGAACCCCCCCCGCCCTTTAAGTTAGCATTGAAAACAACAAATTCAATTAAGTTTTTTATAATATTAAAATACCCCAAAATTCTGATTGGTGTAAGGTCCCTTAGTAGCTTAATCCGGCCGTGCTTTTGCCCTGTTTTCTTCATTTCTTTCACTCGGCACCTGAAATGAATTCCCCCAACTCCTCTTTGTTGCAAGAGAATTTAATATCATTCATATTTCATCTACTTATTGTTCGTGTTTTGTTTTCTCTATTTGCCTTCTTCTTTTCAAATCTGGCGTGTAAATTGCCAACGGTCCTCTCATTTATTTTAGAATTTGTAACATTTCCAACTTCTTTGTTATACAGACGATGTAACCATTTTGTATTTTCTCTGCATCCTCCGGAGATTTTCCTTTACCTCCGCTTGTGGTTAATCACAGTCCGACTTTGTCTATCCTGCGTCTGTTCTTTCCAAACACTTGGCACAGACATACGCATAGAGCGTCGAATTAATTTATGGTTCTTTGTATTCCTTTCTTTTGTTGAGGTTAATCCGCTCGTAATGGTTAAATTTCTCACTTAACATTATAACAAATTTAAATTTCTACTTAACATTACAAAAAAAAAAAAAAATAGGCAACGTCTGGAACTCATTTCCCTATAGTGTGGGAGCCCGAGCATTAACAAGATGAGTAGGCCCGCCCAACCCAACTCAAGCGCAAGCAGCCGGAAGCGAACCCAAAGTAGCACCACCCACAGTTCGACACCGACACCACTGAGCTACCAGGAGCCCTTTACATTACATTACATTACAACAGCTATTCACAATTGTTCATTCTTTTTGGAAAATGTTTAACGAATTTAATTTCAAATTTCTTCAGCATTTCTCTCTCATTTATTTTGTTTCGATACTGAGTTGTTTTCCTTTTTCCCCTCTCGATTTCCCCTCTCGATTTCCACTCTCTGTCCAGGCAGTGAATTCAAGATACTATTTTAAAAAAAGTTAAACATTTTCCAATATTTTCATTGAATTGTCAATTTGAAAGTTACTGGGTTAATTTTAACCGAAATTTGGGTCAAATAAGCCCCAAACAATTAATTAGTTAAAATTACCGCATCGCTTCAGTAACTCTGAGTATGAAAAGCAGGGCCTATCAGAGGGGGGGCTAGGAGGGCCATTTGGCCTGGGCCTCAAGCTTAAGAGGGCCTCAAATTTTGAAATTTTCAGGTTTGAATATAATGTTTTGCAGTGGAAGTAATAATTGGGTTTAGCTATGGGCCTCAAAAGCTGGAAGTGACCCGGGCCTCTCTGGACCTCTGAGAGGACCTGATGAGAAGAGTCCAAAAAATTCTTTGTTCCCAGAATTGTTCCAGTAATGTAGTTATTTTATCTATTTAATGGGTTG
>JAJOZX010002612.1:530000-550000 GCA_023014485.1 Bathynomus jamesi | reverse complement strand
GTTTTTAGTTTCCCTATGGCTTGTGTAATATCATCCGTCGTAAAGTCGAAATCCGTTATACTTTCCCCTTGTGGTTCTTCTTCAAAGAACGCGTTTCTATCGCATATCAATTTGTCAATTTTTGGGATACTGAAAGATGATTCGGACTGAGCTCTCAATATTTCAGATACTTCTGTTAGATCATCAGATAAAGCACTGTTCTCATTTTTTAAAGGTCCCATAGTCGCATGGTTTTTCGACTTTCTTTTTGCGAAATTATACAAGTACTTTGAGTTAGCCTTTATCGCTTCTATAGCGTCGTCGTCTTCTTTTTCTGTATGCTTCTCGATTAGTTCCTGTATGACGACATCGATACTTTGCAGTTTATCATTTAATATTTTTCTGATGTTGTTATTTTTACAATTACTTAATTTTGCAGTCACTCTTTTTCTCTTTCGAAACAATGTCCTCTTTTGTTTCTCGAATCTGCTTCTCTTTCCTCTTTGTTGTATCTTTGGGACATGTTTTACACAATTTCTAACGTCTTCTCCTCTAAAGTCATTAGCATCTCCTCCGTTGTCTTGGCCTCGAAAATGATTTTCCAATCTATTACTTCCATGCTGGATGTCACATCTTCCCAGTTTATAGCTTTGGAGTGAAAGTTAAAAATTTCGAATTTGCTTCTTTCTGTTGTGCGTGTTCTTTCCTTTCCTGTTGCCTTTATATTAACTGTTATTTCAATGATATTGTGGTCCGATATCATAGTTGGGGATATTTCTACCTTATCAATTAGATTACTGTTGTTTGTGAATACCAAATCTAGGCAGTTGTTTTTTCTTGTTTTCTGTTATTTCTTGCGTTAACATAAATTCATCAGCTAGAACTAGTAGCATTTCTACCTGCTCCTGGTCTTCTCGTGTGCCCCCCTTGTCCTGGTGTATACATATATTTTTTTCTATCTTTTATATTTCATGAATGGGAAATTAAAATCACCACAGAAAAATATTTGGGGTTGGAGAGAGTAGATCTTTTACCCAGTTTCTTACCTCTGTAATGGAATCTGAAAATTTTGAGGTTGGCGTGTTTGGGGGTCTGTACATTACAATTAGTACCATATTTAATTTTTCCAATTTTTGCTGCTACACATTCTACGTAGCTGTTTGAGGTACTTATAGCCATTTCTGCTATGTGCCTTTCGCGTGTGTAAATAGCACATCCTCCTTTACGTCTCACTGTTCTGTCGGCTCGGAGGATGTTATAGTTGTCAATTTGTATTCTTTTTTGTCAATACAGGACTCACATTTTTCACAGTTCGCCTGGTAGTTTTTTAGATGAGTTTCCGTGAGGTATGCAAAGTCTGCTCCGGCTTCTTGCATGAGTCCTTTCAGGTATACAACTTTGTTCGTGGAATGGTTTGATTTAAGACCCTGTATGTTGGCTAGTATTATTTTTATTTTTTCTCTTTCGTTTTCTCATACAGGTGGTTCCGATTTGTTTTCCAATTGGGGTGCCGGTTTCGTTGCCTCGTGGTCCTCCGAGAATTTACCTCTTTTTATCTTTGTCGTATCTGTTGTCCCGATAACGCATGAAGTGCCTTTGTTCGTACCTTCTGTCCGGCTCTCGGATTCCTATATTTGTCAGCTGATTTTGTAATTGTTGGATAGTATTTAGCAGCTGACATGGGTTGGCTGCGTCTAAAAAATTGGCACTTTTCTTTGATGTTCGTTTTTTCTGTTCACTCGTTGCGTTCCTTTGAGGGTGGTGGTATCGGCATTTTTTTTTGTATTTGCAACTCCCATATCTTGCATAAGTGTTGCAGACCGTAAGATGGTGGAACCTACATTTCTTATCAAATTTGCAGTATCCACTTGTGTAATGCGTTTTGCATAATGTGGGATGTGCATATATGCATTGCCCATCCCGATATCTGCAGTTCCCTTTCGCGTAGTATTTACATACGATATTTTCTATGCTTCTACTTCTTTTCTTATTATTTTCAAAGTTCTTTATTTTGGCATTATCATTATTTTTCTTTGGCTGTTTATTTTCTACGTTTTTAGTTATTATCTTTTTATCATTTCGCTCTTTGGACCGTTTGACTACATCGCAACTTTTACTTATTTCTTTCCTTTCATCTATGTCTTCCTTCCGTATTATATTGTCTATATTGTTATTCGTTATTAAATATACATATATATATATACACACGTATACGCATTCATAGACACACGCATACCTACACCATACACACTTATATACAAACATACAGAGGGTTGACAAAAGTAAATAGACATCACGATGGTTGTCCTCAAGAACAAACGGCAAAGTTCATACATGGAATGCGAGAATGTGTGTCACCTTTACAAAATTGGAAGAGAAAAGTAACACGATTCTAAATATATTTATTCAATAAATTTGTTACTCTTTCTTGACTTTTATTATCAAATTAAAAACTATGGAAAAACTCAAGGTATCGTTAATGACGAGTTCTCACTATTTACCTGTTTATTTTTAATTAATTAAAGTCAATGAACATGACGGGGGAAAACGAGCACGAATTTGTAATTTAACATTTAGATCGTGGGGAGAGCTTCTGGTTAATTTTAAATCATATTTCTGACAACCCTCTGTACATACATCTACACACGTACACACACGCATTCATACATACGTGGAGTACACGCAAAAGTAGAGCAAAGAAAATTAGATTTACTGATACTTGAATAATACCTTTATTAAATTGTGTGGAAGAAAATATACTGGAATGGAATATTAATTATGAAAAATGTGAGAAAATGCCTTTCGGTCATTTTGACTTGAATTCAAATTTGGTTGAAAATGTCGTTCCAAAACATTGAAAATGCGAAGTCATAAAAGACTGAAAAGAGTTGGAAGGAAACGCTTTGAAAAAAGAAAAAAAAAATGAGTGGTTTCAAAGGGAGAAGAAAGAGTTGTAGAAGCGAAAAATCTTACTGCCCACTCTTGGTTAGCTACAGTGTCGAGAATTAGGAGTATTAAAGATAAAAAATGGAATGAAAGACATACCGAGACGAAATAAGTAAGCCAAACATACATAAGCCAAACATACACATTTATGCGAGGACATTTAATCAAACAATGAAAAAACCAATTAGTTATAAATAATCAATCAATCAAATACTCAGTTAATTACTATTAACTGTTTATCAAACAAAGTCATTTAGTCAAATAATCAAACAAAGTTAAACAATCAAAGATAATATAATCAAACAAGGACATTCAATCAAACAATCAATCAGTCAGTCAAACACTTATTATAAATAATCAATCAATCAAATAATCAATTAATTACTATTAACTGTTTATCAAACAAAGTTAGTCAGTCAAATAATCAAACAAAGTTAAACAATCAAAGGTAATCAAACAAAGACATTCAGTCAAACAATTAAAAACAATGCAATCAGTCAAACAATCACTTAGTAATAATTAATTGATTATTTGATTGATTATTTATAAGTGTTTATCAAACAAAGTCAGTAAATCAAATAATAAAAACAAAACAAATAAACAATCAAACAAAGCTAAATAAACAAATAAAAAATAATTCAGAAAACATAAGGAGAAAAAACAAAGCAATTTCACAGTATATTCACATTAACAACAGAATTAAATAGAGTCGAAGAATGTCCTTCAAAATTATGAACGTCATAAAAACGAATATTAACATGTTTGCGACATGTTAACGACGAAAACAGGAGTGGTTTTCGTGATCTGACGTCACAACAGAGTAAAGTAATTTTAATTGAACTCGTTTTCCTCGTTTCCCGTATTCGCTTATTGAATTTTGTCTTAAAACGAGCCACATATCATACTCGAAAAGAGTCAAGATTGTTAATTAAATCTGCTCTAATACAGGGTGTCCAAAAAACTAATATCGGGATTTGTTAAAGGTTTTAAGAAACCTCGATATTACTTTCTCGACCAAAAAAAAAAAAAAAAATATATATATATATAAGGCTCCATAATTCTTAGATCACACACACACACACACACACACACACACACACACATATATATATATATACACTAGGGGCACTCAATATGTTTTGCTCCACCCTTTTTTCTTGGCTAAACAATAGGCCATGGGGCTGAAATGTCTTTTCAGCCATAAGTTTGCACTTTCTGTGCTTCACATAACCGGATTTTTCCAGTTTCAACCTCCCCTCTTTGTATAAAACCGCTTTTAAACGCCCTTGTACATATAAATAAAACCGATGGTTAGCACAGTTTCGAAAATAGCGTCTGACAGTGATGTGCGTCGTAAACAGAGAGCTGTGATCGAGTTCTTAACCGCAGAGAAGGAAACATTTGGAAATATTCACAAACGTCTACAAAACGTTTACGGAGATGCTGTTGTTGATGGAAGCACAGTTGGACGCTGGTCTAAACGTGTGAGATCATCGGAGAGAGGGAGAACCAGCCTCGATGATGAGCCACGCAGCGGTCGCCCGGCATCGGCTGTGACATCTCACGCTGTGCAACGTGCTAACAGCATCATTCGATCAAATCGGCGCGTCACATACAAGGGGCTATCACTGGAGCTAAGAATTAGTGAAGGAAGTGTAAATACGATAATTCAGCAAATGGGATACTCAAAAGTGTGATCACGGTTTGTTCCTCGCGAACTGACTGAAGATCACAAAGCCCAAAGAAAAGAAATTGCTTCCGAGTCGTTGGTTCGATACGAGACAGAAGGGGATGACTTCCCTTTTACGAAGTGTGACTCGGGATGAGACTTGGGTACACCACTTTGAACCTGAAACAAAACGCCAATCCATGGAGTGGCATCACGCAGACTCCCCAAGCAAGAAAAAGTTCAAAATGGCTCCCTCTGCACGAAAGGTTATGGCCACCATCTTCCGGGACATGAAAAGGGTGATTCTCGTGGACATTATGAAGAAAGGACACGCAATGAACTCAGAGGCATATATTGCTACCCTACAGAGACTCCAGAGACGTATAAAGCGAGTTCGACCGGAGAGAAAACTGGAAGACGTCCTTCTTTTGCACGATAACGCAAGACCACACAACAGTTTGCAAACAAGAGAGGTCATCACAAAAATACGCTTGACTATGTTACCCCACCCTCCATACAGCCCGGATCTGGCACCTTCAGACTTCCATTTGTTTGGGCCAATGAAGGATGCTATTCATGGAAGAAAGTTTCAGTGACGATGAGGTTGTTGAGGAGGTTAGCCCAGCGGACTTTTACCAGGAAGGAATAAAGGCCGTCGTTTCGAGGTGGAGGAAAGCCGTAGAAAAGGATGGAGACTATGTGGAAAAATAAAAATTTGTAAAAATGGTATGTAACTACTTGTGTATAAAATTTCTGGAACTTACAAGGAAACTTGGAAAGAAAAAAAAAGGTGGGGCAAAATATATTGAGTGGCCCTCGTATATATATAATATATATATATATATATATATACACACACATATAATGAGAGTTGGTTCCATGGTTCTTAAAGGCGTATTAAATGACCGTTTGCGAGGAATTTGACAAGTCAATTTTTAATTGAATTAAGTACGTGATCGAAATGACAATAATTTCACCATAAATGTTTGTGCGACACATCAATTTTCATTGAAATTGGAAAATTTAATTTAAAAAGAAAGAAAAAGAAAATATGAACAAAAATTAAGCAAAGTTCAAAATTTGGGAAAAGTGAGGACAAAAATATTAGAGAGAGAAAATAGAAACGTTTTTTTTTTTAGAAAAAAAAAGGTGAAATTTGAGGAAAGTTAAAAAAAAAAAATTGTTTGCTTTTCATTTTTTTTTTTCCAGAAAGACAAAATTGTTTTATCTTGAATGAAAAAAATTTTTTTTTTAGGCGTACAAAACGTACACACACACACACACACACTTTCTATCTCTCTTCTCTCATATATATATATTTATTATATATATATATATATATATATATATATATATATATATATATATATATATATGTGCGTGCGTGTGTGTGTGTGTGTGTGTGTATATTTTTCTGTCTGTCTCTATCTCTGTCTCAGTCTTTCTCTGTCTATTGGAATTTCAAGTTTGAAAAAAATCTGTTGAAGAACTGAAGATTATTTTGGATAGTCGTGGAATGGCAACACGGTTTTCAAATATTTTATTCAAAACCTGTTTTTATGTTTTTGTTTTTTTAGAGTGGCGCAGTTTTTGTAATTCTTTTACTCTCCTACTTTGTATGTTGTTTATTTTTTATTTAGTCGTTTATTATTTATTTAATTTGGTTGGTTTACGGTTTCTGTTTTCCTCAAATTACTAAACTTCTTATAGATATCTAGCTTGTATAATAGAGTTGAAAGAGTAACTTGAGAACCGTTGAAACGGGAGGGCTAACTGAATTTAAGAGTCTCTCTCTCTCTCTCTCTCTCTCCTCTCTCTCTCTCTCTTTCTCCTCTCTCTCTCTCTCTTCTCTTTCTTCTCTCTCTCTCTCTCTCTCTCTCTTCTCTCTCTCTCTCTCTCTCTCTCTCATACACACGAAATAAAAACTTGAAAAAATCTAACGTATTAAAACTTTTATTAAATGTAAAAAATTCGAAGGATATGTGTCAAAATTCCTATAATATAAACCTTACTACTTTTTTGACCACCACTGCTGACTAAAACAATTAAAACTTAAATCCTTGAGATACGTCGTAGCCACGTTGTAACACTGCTTCCCGTTAAATCAGCGAAGTTAACCCATTTAGCGTCACTTTTTTCAGTTTTATACGCACCGATAGACGATATAACTCTTCGATAACGCGTAAGAGGTTAAGCGGTTAAGGACGTTGGATCTGGGTGGTAGTTCGATGGGAGTACCGTCCTCCGTGATCAGATATAGCTACTCGTTGTTCGGATCCCACTTAAAGCCGGAGGTCCCCTCCGTTATATGGCCTTAGATGTTGCGAAGGAGGTTAACCAACCCTAAAACGTACGGAAAACACGCGCTAAAATTCTAAAATCTGAGCTACAAAACCAATTGTAAATAAAAAAAATATTAACTACACTTTCCTGAATGACGACAATGATGACGACGAACGATGACGTCGACGTAGTACCAAAACGTAGTTCATCTTTACTTTCGAACCCCTCGTATTACGAGTGTTATGCAATGATGCAACTAGATTTTATTTCTTGTTATGTTGACACATCACCTAAACTTTTATCTTTATTCGTTTTTCCTTCATCGTTCGAGGTTTTGTCACTGTCGTTATCGCAAGTTTGGTATATCCTGGGAATTTTGAGATCTTCTTTTTTTTTTTTGACGGATTGGGGAAAGATCCACTTTCGGACTAAACACACCACAACAATACAACATTTAAGCCTCGTCAACTGCACCCCCTCATAAAAAAAAGGGGAAAAAATAAAAAGGAATCTAAATTAAAAAATAAATTAATCTCCCCTAAATTAACTGCTCAACGACGTAATTCTTCGGGATTTGTGGCTAATATTTACTACTTAAAAAAAAAGGTCATTTAGCTTCCAACCTCATTCCAGTTGGCGAGTGGAGATAAAAATATGAAAAAATTGAAATATCTCCACTTATCTCATAAAAATAAGGACGTTTAATAATGAAAATGAAATGGAGTGGAACCGAGCTTAAACTGTGTTTGAGGAAGACCGCTGAATATTATGAGCCCATTTGTCTCCAGCTCCGGTTTTATTTATATATATATATATATATATATATATATATATATATATATATATTCTTGCTCTTAATAATACTCACTGTGCGATTTATTTGCACTGCATCCGCTCTCTCTCTCTCTCCTCATGTAAGAGAGAGAGAGAGAGAGAGAGAGAGGAGAGAGAGAGAGAGAGAGAGAGAGAGAGAGAGAGAGAGAGAGAGAGAGAGAGAGAGAGAGAGAGAGAGAGGAGGAGAGAGAGGGTCTACAGAAGGAAAGGAATATAACAGTTCTTAAAGGATACGAGGCCAATTTGAATAATGAGAGCCAAAGTTTTTGGGGAATATAAAAAAAAATGAAACAAATAGGGTTCTTCCCCTTATCCTGCTTTCACTCGCTGGGGTTTTGTGGTCTAAGACTTTTAAACGTGTGTGGGAACATCGTTACTAAGATGTACTCTTTGTAGTGTGTATTCACCAAAAACTCGAATTTTTTTCCTCCTACTTCTTTACAAAGGAATGAGTAGAGAACGTATTTACTTGCGAACTTCAGCGGCACCAGAAATGACCTAAAGGTTTCTCTTCTCGTATATAATAATCAAACAGAAGGATGAGAACACTTAAAATCTGAAAATCTGTTCATGAACCTTTAAAATATTTTCATACATCCCTGTTATTCTCTACATTTTTATCATGAGCGTGTATATATCACGCCATTACACGGTGGTTAAGGACACATATACCGTGATGTTATTCTGCAACAATAATGACGCGGTCAAATCGCATTCCCTTTCCGTCTCTCGAAATTGATTGTAATATTTTGGTGTGGTTGCGAGAAAGAGTTAATCACGATATACATCCAGTGAACTGCGTGAAATAGCTATTTATAATCATATAATGAATGCTTCAGTGAATACATGTCCTCGCATCCAACATCTCCAGTCAAAAGAGAAAATATGTTCTCTAGAACGATTTAAAATCCTCAGATGGAGTACATCAAGGATCTTCGCTATCACCTTTACTATTTTATGTAAATAAATGTCTATAAATAAAATTAAATAATGCTAATAGATCTGTCTATTGCTGCATAGATGGTCTAAACCAGCGCCCGTACACATTAAAAGCTTAATTCATCCATATATATATATATATATATATATACCTTTGGTAACCTTTGGTTTTTCTTCCGCCCGAATTGTTCATTCTGACGAAGGACAAGCTTTTCACTCCACCTTAGACCTACAGTTTAACATGGAATCCGAACCACGCCCCACCAGCAGCCCAGCGTGTTAACCACTAGGCCACCTAGGGTACCTATTTTTCTACCAACCACTTTCTTTATTGTGTGTAAGGATGAACAGCTGGGTTTTGCTGCGCGCCGGCTGCCATTACCGGGCACTCCGGACATGACACCCCCATCAAGAAAGTCATATTTTCTTCATTGTTTCTCCGCGCTCTTAAGATCGCCAGTCCGGAATACATGGATGCCGAATTAGAAAAAATCAACAGTATTGGAAGTGATTTGTGTTACCCACCTGCTTTTTTGGAATCTTGTCTTAACAAGGCAAAATGAACTTTCTATCGTGTGAATAATAACCCTCGCACTTTGTCGAAGAATATTTTAGTACTTCCATTTTTCCCAGGCTTTTTAGGCATTGCTAATGTACTTAAACTTTTGAATATTAATGTAGTATTTTCATGTGACAATATTGTGAAAAATATCATAGTAAAAAATAGTCCTACCAATAATTCAGGCATTATCCATAAAATTGGTTGTAAACAATGCGATTCCTTTTACATTGGACAGACGGGAAAGGATTTGGACACGCGTGTAAAACAGCATCAATATTACGTTAGAACGGGACAGTCGTCCAGTGCCCTTTTCGTCCATTTGTCAGAGTTATCCCACTGTAATGATTGGAATAATGCTTCAATTTTGTTTAACTAAAGCAACAGTGTTATCAGAAATATTCTTGAGTCTGCCATTATTCAACTTACAAGTAATTTCAATATTAGCCAGGGCCTTTTTTCGCTTGATCATGTTGTTTTGAATTGCGTTCAGAACGGATTTAGACAAGAGGGGCAAAGTGCTAAAACTCTGGTAGCTTTTCCTTATAAATTTGTGTGCTCCTCCTACAGAACTGGGTAGTAACGCGTTACAAGTAACGGCCGTTACGTAACGCCGCACTTTTTTAGTAATGGTAGCGGTAACGGCGTTACATTTCAAATCGAGTAACTCTTTCAGTAAAGACGTTACTTTTTTAGGGAAATACATTCGTTAGTCGTACTCGTTACTTTTTTATAGTAGCTCGCAATTAGTTTCTTTCGATCCTCACTCATTATTCATTAACCGTTAAAAATTTGTCCCTTCACTATGAGCGAGGTGTGCGTGTTGGCATGCTGGCAGCCTACCCCCATCCACCCTCCCCCCTACACTGACAGCACTGTCAAAGTAAAAAGGCGAAGAACCCTGGAGCAGGGAGGGGCCTAAGTTCAACAGAGGTTTCGTCATTCCTCTCATCTGGGCCTTCACGGTACGTTAGCTCTGCATCCTTCTCATCCATTAACTTTAAAAGTATGTTTATTAAACTTAACACCCCTGTACCATCTAGTGCCGCTGTTGAGCGGTTTTTTTTAAGTAGGGAAGGAAGGATATACTGCGTCCGAAACGAGGCTTGCTCTTGGATGCAACTTTTGAGAAGCTTGTTTTCTTAAAGGCTAATAAAGATCTTTTGAATAATAGTTCTTAAGTTTGTATATTTAGCTAATAAATTTCAATTATCATTGCCATGCACAATAACTCATTTGATTCATTTCTTTAGTATTTCGTATTATTGTTTTGCAAAACTAAACTTTCCTGGTATATTCTAGCATTAGTAAATTAGTATCAGTAGTATGCTACATCCTCTGTTATGTCGCAATTCCTAGTAATAAATCTTGCAGTAATTTTGTTTCACTTTTTTGAAAATATTATGCCTTATAAGTCATGACAACGCAATGAAGGCATGCACAGACTTCATAGCCTATGCATTAACCAGTGGATACAAACCAACACATACTCGCACAAGCGAATGTTTATATATAATTTTTTATGTATATATAAATTATAATATACCTATGCATATATATAATATATTTACATTTCATTAAAAGTAACGGTAACGAGTAACGGTGCCGTTACTCGTTACTTTTTAAAAATGGTACCTGTAACGATAACGGCGTTACATTTAGACTGTAGTAACAGTAACGGTAACGGCATTACATTTATAAGGTAACGAGCACAGCACTCGCCTCCTACAACTTTTATTTTTTTATTTATTTTTTGTGATCTATCTATATGTAGTCTCGAATTTGTTATTTATTTCAGTGTTCCTGAGAATGTCATTAGACGAAAGCGCTTGAGCACCATTCTGTGTTTCCTTTTCCTTCGTGGTTATTTTCATCATACATACAACCAGTTAAATCTTTATTAACAGTGGTCTGAATGAATCAATTATGGATTAATTAAACTTTACAGAGTAGCTAAGTAACAGTTTCCCTATAAGCGAAGTGTAGAACCTGAGATCGAGGGAAATTCCAATCCCGATTGTGCTAGTTAATAATAGTTCAGGAGTTAGGGTAATGGTCTGCGTTCGTTTGGCTTGAGCGTTGTACCAATTTCTGGCCCTCCTCGCTGTTTTGTTATAATGATTGGTCGAATTCTCTCCTGTGGTAATGTCCAGTTTAACTACTCCATCACAATGACGTACGAACGTACATAAAAAAATATGAATTACTTGATACTAAGTTTATTAGTGGAAAGGGATTAAAATACCTAATATATATATAATATATATATATATACATTTAACTGCAATGACCACGCAGTATATTAATGTATAGAAACGACGTAAGTATAGAGGAGTGTTCTGCACACGAGGAAGAGAAATAACGAACAAATGAAAAATGAGGTGACCGCCCGGGAATCGAACCCAGGATCTTCCGATCTTCTGACTGATCGAGGCCCGTGGTGTAGTGGTAGCATATCTGACCGGCAATCGGAAGATCCTGGGTTCGATTCCCGGGCGGTCACCTCATTTTTCATTTGTTCGTTATTTCTCTTCCTCGTGTGCAGAACACTCCTCTATACTTACGTCGTTTCTATACATTAATATACTGCGTGGTCATTGCAGTTAAATGTACATATTCACGATTTGCGAGGGTGCCCTCTCAAGGCATTGGTTTCTGCCCTATGTAGGAGAATTACGACTTCTGACTGATCGAGGCCCGTGGTGTAGTGGTAGCATATCTGACCGGCAATCGGAAGATCCTGGGTTCGATTCCCGGGCGGTCACCTCATTTTTCATTTGTTCGTTATTTCTCTTCCTCGTGTGCAGAACACTCCTCTATACCTACGTCTTGTCTATACATACACATATATATATATAATATATATATATATATACATATATACAGGGTGTCCCAAAAATAATAAAAAAAGGCAAATCAAAATCTTTTATTTATAGAACGTGCTCAATATGTCCATCATTGTTTTCAATACACAAATTCAGACGTGATACCCAGTCAGCAAGCACACGGTGAATGATGTCAGGAGTAATGGTGTTACATGCCCCAATAACGCGCTGCCGCAAACGTTCAACACTCCTAATTTTCTCTGCGTATACCAACGCTTTCAAGTGGCCCCAGAGATAAAAATCTAGTGGCGTGAGATCCGGGCTTCTAGCTGGCCATTCCACAGGCCCTCGACGTCCTATCCAATGACCAGGGAATTGTTGGTACAGGTATTCCCTTACTTGGGTGCTGTAATGTGCAGGAGCGCCGTCTTGCTGGAACCATGTTGGGAAATTTCCTTCTTCGTTCAAGACACTGGGAAATGGTTTTTCCTTAAGCATACGTAGGTAGGTGCCTCCAGTGACATGTTCATCGAAAAAGAGGGGGCCTATGATGCGATCCTTCCAAATGCCACAGCATACCATCACCCGAGATGCACCTTGTTCCTTTGAAGAGGTATACCAGTGAGGGTTGTTTTGAGACCAGTAGCGGGTGTTCTGTCGATTTACCTCACCATTTCCATAAAAAACAGCCTCGTCACTGAACAGAATGGTGGACGGGAAATTGGCATCCCGAGCATAAGAAAAATATGAATTATGGTTTATAGAAATAGAAAAATATGAAATTCTCCTATGATGCCGGACTTATGGGACACCCTGTATATATATATATATATATATATTTTTTTTTTAATTATAGAGAAAGACATCTTATTATATTCAATACTGATCAGAACAGTTATGCTTTATCGTCCTAACGAAAACTAACAAAATTCATCTCGTCGTAATTAACTGAAGAGTTAACGAGTTAAGTACTCAAGGTCCTCTTATATCTTGTTCCTTATACTATAAGTGAAGATTTGATGCAAGAAGACGCAATGTTAAGAGTCTTCAAAAGAATGAAGACACTTTCATAGTGTGTGATTCCAATTCTATTCAAGGTCAAATACTGAAGTAGGGATGACACACTGTGCACTTATTTACTAGCTTGTATTATACTATTTTTATTAGTACACTATTAAAAAATAGCGGGTCTATTGTATTGTACTGTACATTTCTTTTTTCCTGTTGTTTGACACGATTAAATATCATTTGTTTCCAATTATTTATTATTATTGGTACTCTGACTTATATTAATATTCTTTACATATAGGATAAAGTGGCCACTGGTCGTGCATCGGTCCTAATGTCACGCATTTGACTTATGAAAACTCCCCACAAAATACTGTTACAGTGAAGGAAATAAAATTCATGTAAAACATTACTTCTAGTAACTTCGTTACTAGAAGTAATTTCTAGTTTTTTTAAAGGATATAAGATTTCCACAAATGTTCTCCGTGATTTTAACAAGCTATATTTCACGATATAAAAGAGATAAATAATGCTGTATGTTTTAAAATAAAATGTTTTAAAATGTTTTAAAATACCCTAAATTTTAGTGTTTTTCGCGTTCATATCCCTGGGCTCTGACTCCCATACTGGAGAGTACGACTCTCGCGCACTGGACTCTGGTGCGCGACGATAAATGTTCTAGTGATTGTACAGTACGAGAGAAAACGCAAAGCGTGTTGTGGTTAGCTGAATTTAAGTTATTTATCACTGTTCGACGTAATTTTCGGAGTATGTATAGGAAGGAACCTCTCACTGACAAAACAATCACAAAGTGGCATAATTATTTCAAGGAAACTGGGAGCGTTTTGCCAAAGAAATCATCAGGTAGATCATGTACGTCAGAGGAAGATGACGAGCACATAAGATAATTTTTGAGTAGCCCAAAAAAGTCGATTCCACATTGTAGCTTCAAAATGACCATCCTAACTCAACAAGTCACAAAGTCCTGTATAAACGCCTTCATCTACACGCCTATAAACTCCCAACTTGTGCAAGAAATTAAACCCGACGATCGGTCGAAGCGTGTGGAGTTTGCCGTTTCCTTGTTGCAAAACTTAGATAAACACCAGAATTTTCTGAATCGCTTTCTCTTCACCAACGAGGCAACGTTTCATTCACACGGAGAGCTAAATTGCCACAGTTGTTGAGTTCGGGGTTCAAAACATCCATATGCTACCATCGAAAGCTACCAGAAGTGAATGTATGGTGTCAGCTAATGCATAATAGGGTTCTAGGTCTGTTTTTCTTCGCAGAGAAATCGGTTACGGGTACAACCTACTAGTGTGGGTCCATTTATGTTGAGGGTGTTGGGTGGGGGTAACAGGGGATGGGGAATGATAAGGAGAAGGGGAGGTAATGGGGTATGGGGGAGTACCAGGTGCATGCCAGGTGCATTTGAGACGAGGGAGGAGGGGCGATGCCCTCTCATCTTCATAAAAGATGAGAGAGCACCGACTGTTTTCAATTCATTCAGTAGATTGTTCCACAATTCCACCTCTAAATAAGTAAGAATTTCTACTATGATACATTGAAGAGGATACAGTAGTTTGCCTTTGATATATATTCAATCTCCATATACTGTACTTGTTTGAAGTTCGTGACGTATCTCGATTAAAATGGTTGAAGCAGATTGTTTTGTAACTCTGAACATTAGAGAGCACATCTGTATTTCAAATACGTCTTTAAAATTTTAACATACGCAGTTACTTGAAGATTCCTGATGTAAGGCGTTCCAAAAAACCTTAGCCCCTCCATTTGCAGCTTACATGTTTACTTATATCGAAATAGTTTTTAGTGATTATAAAAATATATAAAATTCTTTATTTATTGCAGATATTAAAATTACTCCAGCTGGTAAAGTGATAATACTGTATAATGGCTTCTCAATTAATTGGTGATTCGGAGAGGCAACGTGTGATAGATCGCATACGAGCAATAACATTTCGGGAAGCTTTATAACACGTTCATGGGTTGCCAAAAAGTTGCGAAAAAGTGAGGACTTCGTCAAAAGAAATTAGAATAAAACTTTGGATGAATGTGAAATGGATACAACCAAATCTGGGCGCCCAAATTTGCCACTCTCTCACGAAACAAAGGACATCATTGAAAGCGGTACGCGTAAGCGGAAAAACAGCTGTGCTAAACTTTCTAGAGATCGAAGTGTTGAGAGGAAAGATCGTTAGTGGTGAGATCATTCGACTGTACCGTCATAGGCAAGGTTTAAAGCCTTGGCATGAACTTCCAAAGCCAAGAAAAACTCAACTTAACATCGATGACAGAATGTGGTTTGCCCATTATCTTGAAGATTGGGATGTGGATGATTTCATGCATTTAGCTGTCTCCAATGATTTTTTTCTTTACGTAACACGTCGGCCTAACTACCAAAATGATCGAGTGTGGGCCACAACACCAGATGAAATCGATGACAATGAACATTATCGCGAATTATTAAAAAGTCCAGACTGTGTTAGTGTGTTTGTTTTGTTCACTGCAAAGAAGCTCATGTGGGTGCTGAAGCCAAATGGTCAGAGTTGGGATGGACAGTATTTTCGCGATATTATTCTATCCCAGCATGTCATTCCTTTTCTTAGAAACCCAAACAATGTTATGGATGTCGATCAAGTCACACTTCTACACGATAAGGCCCCCTGCTTTAAGGCATTAGCCACTCAACAGTTGTTGCGGAACCATGAGATCGATTTCTTTGGAAATGAAGAATGGCCAGGAAATTCTCCTGATCTGAACGTCTGTGAACACATTGGATCAGTTATAAAGGACAAGGTTGAATGTCTCTCGTTTCAAGAACCTGCAGCAAATCGATTTTCGAAGGATACAATGACGCAACACATTGAAACTGTTTTAGCAAATTTGCGTAACGATCAAGATCTATTCACGTCACTTTTGGCAAGTTACCCAAAGCGAATTCAGGCTGTCTTGGAAGCCAATGGCGGGAACACCAAGTTTTAATTGTTTCTCATAAATGCAGGATTAAATTCTCTTTTGTAAGGTATGTTTAGTTTTACTGTACCTCTAATGGTTTAGGCCATGGGCGGGGGGGGGCTAAGGTTTATTGGAGCCCGTATGAGCACAATGATCACTCTTGTTTATTTTTTTAATAATAATTCTCTTCTGGTTTACGATTAAAGGGTTGATGATGTAATTAATCACATGCACTCCCATATGCGGTAATATTATATGCGAGATGTGGATAAACTTGAGAAGTATAGTGTTTAAGTGTATTTATGGGAAGGAAATTTAATTTTGTTAACAAAAACGAGAATTTCGATAGTTTATTATCTATATTTTCAATATGTTGACGAAAGGATAGTTTGTCATCAAGCAAAACGCCTAATACTTTTTTTTTTTCAGTGACGCTCGGCATCAAGTGCAAGTCGGCAATAATATTGAAGTCTGGTATTAATTTCTTTTTTATGATTAGCAGGAAGTTTGTTTTGCTTTTATTTAAGAATAATTTATTGGCTTTCAGACAGTGACATACTCTTGCGAGGTCTCTATTCACTATTTCGTTAAGGGATGTGAGAACGCTGTCTGAGTATATCAGAGAGGTGTCATCCGCATATTGGAAACCCTTCCCGTTATGAGAGTTTTGAAAGCTATTTATGTAGATCAGAAATAGGATAAAACAAAATAAGACAATGTTTCCTTGTGGAACTCCATGCGTGATTTTTAGTTCGGCGGTGATGATGTTATTATGTTTGATATACTGTATTGTCTTCTGTTGTATAGGTATAATTTAAACCAATTTAGGGTAACGTTATTTATGCCATAATGAGATAATTTATAAATAAGTATGTTGTGGGAGATTGTACCAAAGGCTTTTGAAAGGTCCACGAGCAAGAGAACAGAACACTCTTTATTATTAAGGGTTTTGTATAGCACGACTAATACGGCTGAAATCGCGTCGCTTGTTTTATGGCCCTCCTTAAAACCAAATTGATACTTCGATATGAGGCTATTTTCCTCGAAATATTTCGAAAGCTGCGTGTACATAAAATGTTCAAATAGTTTTCCTACTGTAGGTAAGATATATATATAGGTCAATAATTCGAAAGTAGTGATTTGTCTCCTGATTTGAACATTGGCCAAACTCGTGCCTTTTTAAGTATGTCATGGAAAATATCATGACGGAGAAAGGAGTTGAATAATATAATAAAAGGAGAGATAGTGTAAATAAGCAGTATTTAAAGACAGCGTTTGGAATAGAATCAGCGTGACAGGATTTCTTTTTAAAGGTAGAAATAGCCGTTTTGACATCTCTGGAAGAGAGAGGAGAGAAGGAGAAAATATGAACTGGGGGATTGCCAAGATATTCTTCGTAGCTGCTTGTCGAGGACGCTATGAGATCAGCTGTCTTTTTTTTCTATAGTAGCAAAGTACTTACTTGATGATTGACTGTATCTAATGGTTCGTTATAAGTGGTATTATTTATCGTTATATTTGTGGGAAAACAACTTTGTTCTTTCTTTCTATGTAAAGTTTCATTGATAAGTTTAATCCCAAGAAGAAATGTACCGGCTGTATGGTTCAGGTGGCCTTTATACCATATATGGTTTACTAAGGTTGAAGCTCTATAGGAATTGTAACACGTGTAGCTCGCGTAATGGCTGGGCAGAAGCCATATGTTACCATTATGTTTATGAATTTTTTAGGATCTCTGTGTTTATTACATTTTGAGAGATCAGAATTTAAGTCGCCAACGAAGATTGCTTTATGCTGTTTTATATTATGATTTCAAATAAAGTCAGTATTCTCCAGGAAATAAGGGGTTCCAAAAACCTTAGTCCCCCCCCATTTGCAGCTTACATGTTTACTTATATCGAAATAGTTTTTAGTGATTAAAAAAATATATAAAATTCTTTATTTATTGCAGGTATTAAAATTACTCTAGCTGATAAAGTGATAATATAATGGCTTCTCAATTAATTGGTGATTCGGAGAGGCAACGTGTAATAGATCGCATACGAGCAATAACATTTCGGGAAGCTCGTGATGCTGGAGCCACCTTTATAGCACGTTCATGGGTTGCCAAAAAGTTGCGAAGAAGTGAGGACTTCGTCAAAAGAAATTGGAATAAAACTTTGGATGAATGTGAAATGGATACAACCAAATCTGGGCGCCCAAATTTGCCACTCTCTCAGGAAACAAAGGACATCATTGAAAGCGGTACGCGTAAGCGGAAAAACAGCTGTGCTAAACTTTCTAGAGAGATCGAAGTGTTGAGAGGAAAGATCGTTAGTGGTGAGATCATTCGACTGTACCGTCATAGACAAGGTTTAAAGCCTTGGCATGAACTTCCAAAGCCAAGAAAAACTCAACTTAACATCGATGACAGAATGTGGTTTGCCCATTATCTTGAAGATTGGGATGTGGATGATTTCATGCATTTAGCTGTCTCCGATGAATTTTTGTTTACGTAACACGTCGGCCTAACTACCAAAATGATCGAGTGTGGGCCACAACACCAGATGAAATCGATAACAATGAACATTATCGCGAATTATTAAAAAGTCCAGACTGTGTTGGGGTGTGTGTTTTGTTCACTGCAAAGAAGCTCATGTGGGTGCTGAAGCCAAATGGTCAGAGTTGGGATGGACAGTATTTTCGTGATATTATTATATCCCAGCATGTCATTCCTTTTCTAAGAAACCCAAACAATGTTATGGATGTGGATTAGGTCACACTTCTGCACGATAAGGCCCCCTGCTTTAAGGCATTAGCCACTCAACAGTTGTTGCGGAGCCATGAGATCGATTTCTTTGGAAATGAAGATCGGCCAGGAAATTCTCCTGACCTGAACGTCTGTGAACACATTGGATCAGTTATAAAGGACAAGGTTGAATGTCTCTTGTTTCAAAAACATGCAGCAAATCGATTTTCGAAGGATACAATGACGCAACACATTGAAACTGTTTTAGCAAATTTGCGTAACGATCAAGATCTATTCACGTCACTTTTGGCAAGCTACCCAAAGCGAATTCAGGCTGTCTTGGAAGCCAATGGCGGGAACACCAAGTTTTAATTGTTTCTCATTAAATGCAGGATTAAATTCTCTTTTGTAAGGTATGTTTAGTTTTACTGTACCTTTAATGGTTTAGGCCATGGGGGGGGGCTAAAGTTTATTGGAGCCCCGTAGATAAAACCTCTATTTGGAGGCCGGTAGATAACAATTATATTTAAATTACTTAGTATTTTCCATGGTTATATTTACGGCGCATGTTTCAATAGAGTCG
Organism: Bathynomus jamesi; assembly: GCA_023014485.1. Classification (NCBI taxonomy): domain Eukaryota; kingdom Metazoa; phylum Arthropoda; class Malacostraca; order Isopoda; family Cirolanidae; genus Bathynomus; species Bathynomus jamesi. The sequence continues at coordinate 530,668 of JAJOZX010002612.1, read as the reverse complement.
GACATTAATGTAAGATCAGTGATTTGTGTACATGGAATGGAGTATATAAACTGAAACCCCACCTCCTTTTCTACAGTCACGATATGTCTGAAAACATTTATATCTATCCAAAGGATACGAGTCTTTAGTTGTTTCTTTTATGTATGTTTCCGTGAAGACTATGATAGAGAATTGTGTTCCGATTAATTGAAATGGATTATGTTTCTTATGTTTAGAGCTAGAATCATAAAGTTATTATTGAAATTTAGATGGTCAGAACCGATGTCATTTATATCGTAATAAACACTCTCGGAGACAATATGTAACAGATTAAAAAATTCATCATCGCCTTCGTGTTTATCTCGTAACAGTTCTAAAAGGCTTCGAAGGTCTTTCGGGGAAACATGAGACATAGTTAGGAATTCAACGAGGAAAAAGCAATAAAATTTTAGGGACGCTGAAAGGAAAGGAAGATTTGGGCAGGATGTTACAAATGAAGTATACAGCAAGGCACTTTTATGTTTGGGAATCATATATTGATTGAGGTTCACTGTGGGCGTGTGAGCGTGGGCGTAAGTGGGACGCGTGGATTCGGTCGTGCAATGTGTGCGCGTGAGCGGGCTAATTCCGGTTTCCAGGTGTCGCTATTGGGATCTTGCGGGGCAACGTCACCCTTAAATGTACTTCAT
>JAJOZX010002612.1:330000-525000 GCA_023014485.1 Bathynomus jamesi | reverse complement strand
TTGTATTTCACTTACATATTATATATATATATATATTATATATATATATATATATATATATATATATATATATATATATATATATATATATATATATATATATATAATTACTTCCTCGCATTCTTTCCGTGTCGAAATGAATCTTTTTATCGCAGCAATGAAACATACGAAAACTATTCCATGTAAAATTACGGCGCTGATTTCCTTCATATATAATTCCAGAATCATAATTCATAAGATAATGTCCCTAAAACTTGCCTTTCTATAATAATAATAATAATGATAATAATAATAATGATAATAATAATAATGATAATAATAATAATAATAATAATAATAATTATTATTATTATTATTTTCTCTGGCGAATATAATTAACATTTGGGGGAAGGCAGAAAAAATCTAAATGGCAAATGAGAAGAAATTAAAAATGCATTAAGATATTCAAAAAAAAAAAAAAAATTGAAATCTTGAAATGGCTTAAAATGTCATATTTATATAAAATTAAGAGACTACTAAGTTTATTAGCAGTTATTACTATTACATTATTAAAACAGATGATAAAAATTCATTATAAATTTTCTGATCACTATATATATATATATATTATATATATATATATATATATATATATATATATATATATATATATATATATATATATATTATACGTACATATATATATATACCTTACAAAGGTTTCGCGTGATGATCTCTCATTTCGCGAAGGTCAAGCTTGTCGCCCCTCCTCTCGAGTTGACCTGGTAAAGTAGTGAGTTTGATTCTTGCGCTCTCCACCTCACATAGCCAGGTACGCACGGCTTATAGGGGATTGTTCTGATCCAGGAGTCTAGTCTTCTTTTGAAGATTTCCACTGCAACTCCCTTCGTGTTTCTTAGGTCTTTGGGCAACTGATTAAACAGTTTTGGTCCTCTGACTCCTCTCACTACAAAACTATTTTCTTTCAGGGTTAAGGATGTGCCCTGTCTCGCCTTCAATTTGGGAATACGACACAGTCTGCCGTTTCTACTGTCCACCGTTGTTTGGGAAGTTATAGGGTTTAGAGTAAGATTAGGGACTAGTTTCTCCATTATTTTCCAAGTGTAAATAATGGTGTATCTCTCTCTTCTACTTTCCAGTGAGTATAGGTCTAGTTCGCGTAACCTTTCCCAGTAATTTAGTTCTTTGTACCCATTGATCTTGGCTGTGAAGTATATATATATATATATATATATATATATATTATTATATATATATAATGGCTACTGTTGCAGTTAAAAATGCAAAGTATCTCCAAATAAAACATTTATAAGTGTTCTTAATAAAATACTTAAATAGTATTTAAAAATTGATGCAACAGATGGCATTAAATGAAGGTTTTTCTCCCTTCTATCGGTCATTTCGGCGATTGGTTTAATCTTTTAAATGCGTTAAACATATATGTACACGTGACGACAATATTAAATGCAAATCTCTTCATAAGAATGACATAATCCGAATACTGATAAAGATGATTTTGCGTAACAGCAAAAGGTTTTGGGACGATTGCAACATTATACAATGCTCATTGGTTTAATTAAAACAAGAGAGATTCAGTACTATTTTTATTATTATTATTATTATTATTAGCATTATTTATCGCTCTATTTATGGAGGTACAACACACACACACACACACACCTTTTTATTCTTTATTTCATGAGTAGGGGCTGTTTTCTCTTACAATCCAAAACCCTTGCTCCATCTTTGCTCCGAATCCAAGCTATGTTGTTCCGGCTCTGCTCCAAGTCCAGGAAACATCACTCCAGCTGAGCTCCGACTTTACCCATTTAGATTCTATGATCCGGCTCCTGAGTGGAGCTCTTGCTAACCCTACACTGTGTTAAATATTTGAACTCGATCAAGGAGCATATTAATGATCAGTGAAATTTTTGTTTAGATTGTTATAAAGGTCTAATGTGGCGGTTATCACGTGATCGTTTGGGTGTTTCTGTAGAAAGCCAAAATGTTGTTTGTGCATTATTCTATTTTACTACATACTTTTTTATTATACAGGGTGTCCCATAAGTCCGGCATCATAGGAAAAATAAAAAAGTCAAAACAAAAGCTTTTATTTACAGAACGTGCTCAATATGTCCACCATTGTTTTCAATACACAAATTCAGACGTGATATCCAGTCAGCAAGCACACGGTGAATGATGTCAGGAGTAATGGTGTTACATGCCCCACTAATGCGCTGCCGCAAATGTTCAACACTCCTAATTTTCTCTGCGTATACCAGCGCTTTCAAGTGGCCCTAGAGATAAAAATCTAAGGGCGTGAGATCCAGGCTTCTAGCTGGCCATTCCACAGGCCCTCGACGTCCTATCCAATCCTTGAGCATACGTAGGTAGGTGCCTCCAGTGACATGTTCATCGAAAAAGAGGGGGCATATGATGCGATCCTTCCAAATGCCACACCATACCATCACCCGAGATGCACCTTGTTCCTTTGAAGAGGTATACCAGTGAGGGTTGTTTTGAGATCAGTAGCGGGTGTTCTGTCGATTTACCTCGCCATTTCCATAAAAAACAGCCTCGTCACTGAACAGAATGGTGGACGGGAAATTGGCATCCCGAGCATATTGTTCCGTAGCCTATTCACAAAATTCCATCCGCCGGTCGGGATCATCATCATCGCTTAATTTCTGTAGGATCTGAAGTTTATATGGATGCCATTTGTGAGCCTCAAGAATGCGATGGATACTACTTTTCGACACTCCTGTCTCGGCGGACAATCGCCGAAGAGACTTATTGGGACTTCTGTTAAAATGAGTCAGGATAGCAGTCGCTGTATCATCGTCAGTGGACCTCCTTGAAGGTCCACTGCGTGGTTTATCTTCTAGGGATCCTGTTTCCTTAAACTTTGCAACAAGTCTGCTAACACAACTCTGTGCTATTGGCTCGCGGTCTGGATGCAGTCTGTTAAATTCAGCAGCGGCCTCTCTCTGACTCCGATTTCTTATGAGTAGAATTATCTGGATTCGTTCTTCCTTGCTCACAGACATTATGGCCTGTAGAAAGAGAAAAATATGAATTATGGTTTGTAGAAATAGAAAAATATGAATTTCTCCTATGATGCCGGACTTATGGGACACCCTGTATATTAATTTTTCATATAATTTACTTATGGTTCGCGGGACAAAAATGGGTATAATAATAATATAATTGGGTATAATACTATAATTGAGGCAGAGTCTGTCAAAAAATTATTTTCAAAGCTCAATTCGGATACCGAAGATTTTGAAACAAATTATTGAGGCAGTGAAAGCTTAATATTTATTTAAGTTCACGACCAACTTTTATGAAGCTTAACAACTGACCCCTCAGTAATTGGGGGGCCGAAGGCCCCAGCTCTGCAGGTCTAGCTAAATGGGCGCGTAGGGCCCACTTTAGCTACAAAAGAACGTAACAATGAAAATCTTAAGCTTCACATCCGAACTCATCGTATCAAAATTTGTGAAGCTTAATATTTTCATGGCAGCGTTCTTTTCTATAGTTTTATTGACCGAACAATTGACTCGCCAGTAATTGGGGGACTGCAGGTACCACAATTACTGAGGCCGAAGGCCCCAGCACCGCAAGTCTAACTAAATGGGCTCGTAGGGCCCACTTTAGCTAGTGTAATTAATTACACATTTGGTTGTAATTGTAATAACAATGTTATATTTTACTATAATTGTAATTGCAATTGAAATAATCAAACTCATTTCAATTAAATTATTTGGTCATTATGCAGAAAATGACACGGCCTGAAGTTGGATTCAAAAATACATTTTTCTGGCGTATTTTGGTGTGCTCTGTTCAAATATAACCTTCATTTCTTGTGCAAATGAACAGAAACACGTGTTTGGGCCATGCAATGACAACTGTATTTCTGTTCATTTGCGCAAGAAATGAAGGTCATATTCAAACAAAGCACACCAAAATACACTTGAAAAATGTATTTTTGACTACATTTTATACAATAAAGCATAACCTAACATGTTCATGTTACGAGATCTCGTAAACGACGCATTACCATAGGAAACGTTCAAAATACCTCAAAATTAACCAGAAAAGTTTGCTCTCGTCATTTTCGTTTAAACTAACGAAAATATCACGACTTAACCTAACCAGGCATTCAATTGACCTAACCGGGCATTCAATTAACCTAACCGGGCATTCAATTAACCTAACCGGGCATTCAATTAACCTAACCGGGCATTCAATTAACCTAACAGGTTAATATTGGTTATTTTACCTAAATATCTTCTGATCTTTTCGTATTAGGCGCTCACTGTCACATTTCGGGCAAGTTAAGGATGAGAGAATAACGCCGTAATTGATAAAAACATCCAATGCTTTGTCTTCATCTAGGGCACATGACGAATCAAGTTCTCAAAGTCGAAACCACACGAACGGCACGTCATAATTTATCACAAACACCACGAAACTGAATTCAATTAGGAAAAAAAATAGCCAGAACAGAAAAACAAACTAATTATCGCAGAGTAGCGAAAAAAATAGCCCAAGATTGTACTCGTCGGACCAAAAATGAGTGTATTTATATATATATTAGTATCATAATGTTCACCATTAATATGCATTTGCTCAAAAAATGAGTGACATATTTGAATAAAGCGACTAAAACTACCTCATAAAAAGTTATTTTGATTTACAGGTCCAGCCCATGTCATTTAATACATATTGACCTTAAATTTTACTTTCTTGACTAATTTGAAAATTTAGTGTTTTTTAGTTATTTATTCAAATGAATTCAGTTAAATTGAAAAATTGGTTAGCAACAGTGAAGCGTTCAAGCGACTCAGTCACTCAAGAATCTCAAACCAATCACCAATCACCATTTGAAATTCAAAGCCTTGGGCCCGTGGCAGTAAGAATCGGATACTCGTCATCGGGATGTAATGAAATGTAATCAGGAAATGTTTGACAAAATTACGCCTATTTAAATATGATGATGATGATGATGATGATGAAGTGCTCTACCCAATGGCAGGTCCATATCATGACTTCCTCCAGGCTACCCTATCCTGTGCCAGAACCTTTGTTTGTTGATAGGTTCCACCTTCCTTGATGTCATCCAACATCTTCATTCTTCGTCTGCCACGCATTTTCCTTCCTTCCGTTCTCCCTTTAAGTACGTCTTTGAGAAGCCCATCGTGTCTGAGAATATGGCCAATCCATCTTTTCTTCCTTTTACGGATGTGTCAATTAGTTTTTTACAGTCACCTACTCTTCTCAGTACTTCCTCATTACTTACTCTGTCCCTCCAACTGATTCTCTCCATTCTCCTCCAAAACCACATCTCACAGCTTTCCAGTCGTTTGATATCGGCCTTCCTCAATGTTCACTTTTCAGAGCTGTAAAAAAGGACGCTCCAAAAAAGTATTTTAATCATTCTCTTTTTCAGAGCTCGGTCAAATCTCCTGGTAAACAGTACTTTCCTCCGACTGAGTGGTTCTTTAGCCATTTCGATTTTTGTTCTTACTTCCCTTTCACAAAACCCATCTTCTATAATTACCTGCCCAAATATTTAAATTGCTTCACTTGTTCCAGATCTTTCCCGTTTATGCTTATTTTAATTTCCTCTTCCCTAACTTTCCCAGTTTTCATTACCTTAGTTTTCTTGGTGTTAATTTTCATTCCATATTTTTCTACGACAGCATTTAACCCCTCCATCATCCTTTGGAGCCCAACTGCCGTGCTTGCAATCATCGCTTGGTCGTCTGCAAATCTCACAGCCTCCAAGAGGAGTCCTTCAATTCTCACACCCTCTTCCATCTCCTCCAACGCCTCTCTTAGCATTGCTTCTGCATAGACATTGAAAAGGATTGGTGATAACAAGCATCCCTGTCGTAAACCTCTCCCAATAACACATGGGTTTGTTTCTCCAACGCTAGTCCTCACTATTGCCGTCTGACCCATGTACAATGCAGAGATCATTCGTCTGTCTCTCCAATCTACACCGATATCTTTTAACACGTTCATTAGATGTGACCAGCTAACTCGATCAAACGCCTTCTCGTAATCTACAACGCAGACGTAGACATTTTGTTTGTGTTCTATGCTGCGTTCGCTAAGTACTCTCAATACTGCAATTGCTTCTCTGGTTCCACAACCTTTCGTAAAGCTGAACTGATCCCTTCCAATGTATTCTACTGCTATCTTCTCTAACCTAGAAGTTAACATCCTCAATACTACTTTAGAAGCATGCGCTATCAGGCTTATCGTTCGGTGGTCTTCACACACTTTGTCGTATTTCTCTTCTTTTCCAACGGCACCAATATTTGCAGAGATTTACTAATTTTTCATGTCCTTTTTGTCCCATTGCTTTTAGCAGTTCTGCTGGAATTTCATCTTTACCCTCTGTCTTTCATTCCTTCAATCTCCTAATTGCCTCTATTACCTCGCTTTCCAGTGGTTCGGGTCCCATTTTATCGTTGTCGACTTCCTCCATCCTCTCCATTTGAATTTCCAGTGGCTTATCCTCTTTACCATACAATTCCTCAATATACGCGGGGTGTCAGGAAATGATTGCCCCCCCCCTGTAGACCGGAGAAATTATCTCAAGAATCGAAAGACATTGTGCTTACTGCATCACGGCGCCGAAAGAAGAGCTGCTCTGAGGTAGCGAAAGAGATACTTATCCGTCGTGGTAAGATAGTCAATCGGCAACTTGTGCATCAATTTCGAGTTCGCCAAGGCTTGAGTGCTTGGCATGAAATAGCTAAGCCACGGAAGAGTGATCTTAATATTGAAGATCGGCTATGGTTTTGTGATTATCTTGAGGAATGGACGGAAGACGATTTCCTTCACTTGGTTGTTAGCGATGAATTCTTCGTTTATGTCTCCAGAAAACCAAATTTTCAGAATGATCGGGTTTGGGCAACAACTCCTGATGAAGTCACAGACGACCAGAAGTATCGAGAAATAGTAAAAATCCAGCATGTGTGGGTGTTTTCATTATGTTCTCTATTCGGAAGCTCATCTGGGTTATCAAACCAAGAGGAACCAGTTGGGATGGGCCTTATTTTCGAAATGTAATTTTAGCCCAACATGTAATTCCGTTTTTGAAAGACCCCGAGTGTGTTTTGGATGTTGAACAGGCAACCTTTCTTCACGACAAAGCCCCCTGTATGAAAGCACTTGCGACTCACAACTGCTTAAGGACAATAACATTGATTTTTTCGGAAATAATGAATGGCCTGGCAATTCTCCCGATCTTAATGTCTGTGAACATGTCGGATCCATCATGAAGGATCGGGTGGAGTCCTTAATGCTGGAACAACCCATTCAGAATCGGTACTCAACAGAAATTATGACTGCAAAGATCAACGAAGTCCTTGAAGAAATGAGTCATGATACCGATCTCTTTGAGACACTTCTGGGATCATACCCCCGTCGATTAATGGCCGTCAGAGCTGCAAATGGGGGCAACACCCGATATTAAAACAAGTGTTTTTTATTCAAAATTAAACGCTCTTTCGCGTGGTTTTGTCTGTTTTTTTCTATTCCTTTCAGTTTCTTCTGTACAGGGGGGGCAATCATTTCCTGACACCCTTTACTCCTTTCACCTAGTCTTTATTTCTTCCTCATCTGTAAGAGCTTCTCCATCTCGATTGTCTACAACTTGCTGTCTTTTTCCACGTCTTCCGGTGAAAGTCAGTTCTTTTACTTTCCGATACACTAGATCTACCCGACCTGTCTCTCCATTGCTTCTATCTCCGTACACTGCTCGTTCCACCACCTTTCCCTTGCATCTTCTGTCGCCCTTAACAGCTCGTTATTCAATCTTCTGTACTCTCTGCGCCCTTCTTCAGTGTTAATGTTTTTCCATTTTCTTCTTTCATCCATTTTCCTCAACATTTCTTCTGTTACCCAAGGCTTCTTGGACGCTCTTCTTTTTTATTTCCCTATGTTTTCTATTGCACTCTCAAGTATGATTGCTTTGAGTCTAAGCCATCTTTCATTTACTGATTGCTGTTCACTTTGAGTCTTCTCCTGCAGTTTTGTAGTCACTCCGTCACTGAACTTATTTCTCTGCGTGCCTCTCAACGCATCTCTGTTCCACCTTAGTTTTCTCTTCGCTTGTCGTAGTCTTTTCAGCTTCAGTAGCACTTTCATAGCCACCAAGGTATGGTCTGAGTTTAGAGAGTTTACATCAGCGCCAGGAAAGGAGTGGGCGTTCTTAACACTATTACGATACCTTTGCCTAACTAAAATATAATCTCTCTGAAATCTTCTTACATTTCCAGGCGCCTTCCATGAATACCGCCTTCGTTCCGAGTGACTGAACCAAGTGTTCATCACACATAGACTGTTCCTCCAACAGAACTCCACCAACATTTCCACTCTGTCGTTCTTATGTCCTAATCCATAACTGCCTACTTCATTTCTTTCCTTACCTTCTCTGACCACGGCATTCCAATCCCCGATCATCATTATCATGACGTAGTCCTTACCTTTTCCTAGTATATCCTCGATATGTTCGTACACAGCCTCTATTTCCTCATCCTCATAATCAGATGTTGGCATGTAGACTACTAACACTACCACGTCTACAGGCGCTGCGCTGACGTACCATCATCAGCATTCCACTTTCGTCACACAATGCGCAACGTTTCTATCCAGTAACACGGCGACACCTCTCTGACTGTGTTGTCCTCCCGAGTATATCAAACGGTATCCATCACTACTTATGTCTCCCGTTCCATTCCACCGTACTTCTGTCACACCCAGTATGTTTAACCCATATCTGGCCATTTCCCTCTTAATGTTTTCTAGCGTTCCTAATTTCAACATGCTTCTCACATTCCATGTACCAGCCCTGATCCATCCTTTATAGGGGTTTCGCAAGTTGACGACCTGAGAGGCCCCACTTCCTCTCCTGCCGAACGCGGCACCGCGTTGACTGCTGGTCCCATTTACGTCATTTGCAAATATGCAAATGGAAAAATTTATATAATTTTGCATACTGTAGGACTATATCTTAAATCAAAGTTTCCTCTCTGTAAATGAAACTGAAACAAACAACTTGCCTGATATTAAAATATATTGATTCATGATCCATTGATACTAGTTTCCACTTTTCCCTTTTTTTAAATAATGTACAGTACGCAATAAATAAATACACAATTACATCTATGGGAAACCCATGATGTTGATTTCTAATTGGCGAACATGATCTTGTCTATTTAATTAGTTTTATAGATGATGTCATTGTAATTGTAATGGTAATTATAATTGTGACTATCGGAGCCGAAGTAATTGTAATTCTAATTGTAATTCAACATTTCTGAAAAAGTGAATGTAATTCTCCCCCCGAAAAATGTAATTTTTCCAAGCCTGGAAGATACCACCTTGAATGGAGAAGTTAATGAGGTATGCGAAGTGGGACAGAATTTGTAAAGAAAGCGGGGATTTAATTGCATTTGGGATTATATCTAGGATGCATTTTTAAATTGGCTTCATGTAATGCTGGTGTTGTTTAAGCCTTCTTTGCCACATCCATAAGGTCATACGACGGAGGGGACTTACAGCTTTACGTGGGACGAACTATGGGTCGCTACATCATCCGGACGCGGAGGACAGTCCCTCATGCAACTATTCTCCAGACCCAACGTCTCTTAACTTCGCTGATCGATGGGAAGCGATGTTACGACACTGGCCCCGATGTAACCCACTTCAGCAAAAAATTCGTCAAAGATTTTCAAGTTTTTTTAATTATTTATATTAATCAACTTGTTAATAAGTTTCTAATATTGTTTGGGGGTCGCCCTTATAGTTTTCGAGGACTACGTCATGGTCACACCGCTTCCGTTAAATTAGCAAGACTAAGCGTCCGTTGAACCTGTTCAGTAGCTGGATGGATGACCGTCCTCCGTGTTTAGATGGATACAGTAACCTTTAGATTGTTCGTATCCTACGTAAACCCGTAGGTTCCCTCGGTCACATGACCTTCGCTCTTACGAAGAAGGTTAAATAACTTCAAACATTATTATCATTTATTATATTATTCGAATTTACATCATTACCAATGAGATTTTGCTTCGAGTATCAATAAGTTCAGTTTGTTTCGGTAGTGAGTGTGTACTTCTTCAGGAAGTAAACATTCCTTAGCATTGTTTGTACATTTTTTTATTTGAGAGATATTTTTAAACCGGAAGTCAGCCATTTTTTTTTTTATTCTAAATGGAAGATTTTTGTTAATGGCGATCCGTTTATTTAAAATATAATGATGCACAAAAATTCTTTGAAATTATTAAATTCACTGAACTCAAAATCATTAAAATTTATTTAAATGATATCATAAATTTCATTAAACTCATCCCACACAATGTCTCTTGGAGCTGTTCGGATTATTTATTTATATCTATATTTTAGTCATTCGGGACAGAATTTGCAAGCGATTAATTTTATGTCTCAGGACCCTTTTCAAAGCAATTTAAAGAGCTTTCATCTTTTAAGGAAGTCTAAAAAGTTAAGATAGACGGTTTTAGGTCAGGAACGTCGGGTCAGGTCTTCGTCAGAAACGACTCCTGAAGAAGCAAACATTCTCGGGTAGAGAGGTGAGGATAAGGCTAGCGTTACTTTCATGTTTGTCAAATAGGAATACTATTGGACTTTGGTTACTTGCAGCTTCCACGCATTGTCTGAGTCCCCGTGTTTACCGCAGTTCTCTCTTTACATATAGATATATTTATATACATATAAACATATGCACATTATAAAATGCTGTTACATACTTATATATCTTCGACACAACGCATAATATGAAATAAATCTACGCATACTGAATTCCATTAACCAAAGACTGTCTACCCTGACCTTTTCATCTTGCTTAAAAGATGAGAGCTATTCAAATTGCTTTAAAAAAAAAAGTCCTTAAAACTGAGAGATAAAAAATTAATCAATTGCAAATTCGGTCCCTGCGAGAGACGATAAAGTCGTCCTATTACTGAAGATCCCGTTCCTAAAAACATTTCAAAGATTATGTTTGAGCACAGCCATCCGCTAGTGATTTTTTTTCTTTGAGGGAATAGGGATGGAAGAGTCTCTCTCTCTCTCTCTCTCTCTCTCTCTCTCTCTCTCTCTCTCTCCTCTCTCTCTTCTCGCTCTCTCTCGAATCGCTGCTGTGTTGATTCCCCCCCGATTTTATTTTATTTTTTTTTGAGGTTTCCCTTCAATTCTTTTTTTGTTTATGTTTTCTTTTTATTTTCATTTTGTGCCCTAATTCTTATTTACTTACTAGTTTGTTTTAACTTTTTATTTTCTTTTATTCTTTGTTATTCTTTGTTTTCTTATAAATGTTTCATGTCATTTTATCTTTAGTTTCCTTCATTATTGTCCTTTACACACACACACACCACACACGCCATTACTCGTCTTTGTTCTAAACTTTGAAAGAATGTCGGAGTATTTCTCCATTTTATTCCTTAATTTTTACTTAAATTTTAATTGCTTTCACTCGTTTCTACACTAATAAATATAAATTATTTTTTTAGTTAAAATTATTACGTAGTTATAGAAATATTCCAACCCGCAATTCTCTCGCTTTATGTTTGTTTTCAAGTGTAATTATTTCTAATAATTTTTATGCTCTTCAAGGAATGTTCTTATTGTCTGTCGGTTAGAATTTTTGCGTCCGTGTTGCGAGCGACGTTAACGAATCCGCAAAATTCCCCCAAATTTCCATTATAAATCCTTTATAATATGACGCGATTCCGATATATCTTCCGAGTTTCTTCCATTTTGCGGTGCTTTTATACGTTCATGAAAGAACATTTGCGCAACAACAAACCAGCAAAGAGGACCATAAAAGAATGCAAAATTCAAGTGGACACGACAACAGCACCAACTTTGGTTTAAAATATTAAAAGGGGCTAAGAGTGAAATTATTTTTGAGAAAAAAAAAATAGCGTTGAATTGATTTTAATGTATATTTATTACTTTAAAAAAAAAAAAATTTCTATGTAATTTTTTTTTTTTTGGCGCTTTCACTCCACTTTCAGTTATTTCTATTTATCTTCCTTTTTCTATCTTTTTATACCCCATTTCTTTCTTTTATCTATCTTTTTGTAACTTTTGTTTCGTTATTATTTTCTATCGTTCTGTAACTTTCTTATTTCTTTCTTTTTTACGCCTCTTTTTCCATCTTTTCATACTTTATTCCTTTCTATTTTCTATTATTCTAACAAATAACTAACTGGAGAAAGGCTGACTGTAATTTTAAATAACTTTTTTACATTGGTCTTCACTGTTGGCGATAGATCTTTGATTCCATATCAATAACGTAAATGTGGTTTCATCGCTCAATGCCATAATTGTCTTCCCAAAAGAGACTGCGAACTATATACAGAGATAAGTTAAAAATTAATAACTCGCCGAGTCAAGAACTTTTTTTACCCAAAGCATTTTGAAGAATTAAAAATAAAATAGTAGATCCTTTAGTTCAAATTTATAATAAATCCTTATCGCGGGGCGGGGGTAAGGTCCTTTGGATTTTAAATTAGTTAATGTAACTTCAATATTTAAGAAAGGAGATAAGCAACAAACATGAATTTATAGGCCTATTAGTCTAACTTCTATCATAGGAAAGTTTTTAGAATCAGTTATTCGGGATAGAATAGTCGAACATCTCGAAAGCAATAATCTTATTAAACAAAGTCATCAAAGATTTCATAAAAAATAAACTTTAACTAACTTGGTAATATTTTTTTTAACAAAGTTATCGATATTTGCCATGGTAATATGACGTTAGATAAAATATATTTAGATTTTTAAAAGACGTTTGACAAAGTTTCGCAAAATAGGCGATTGTTAGAACTTAATACTCAGGGAATAAAGGGTCAAGTTCTTAACTGGATTGATAAATTAGTTAACTGGTAGAAAATAATGGGTAATAGTAAATGACGAAGTCTTAGGGTGAGCTAATGTAACTAGCGGGATTCCGCAAAGGTCAGTATTTTTCATAATGGATATTAACGATCTGGACTTTTATTTCTTACGTAAAGTTTCTAAATATGTCAATAACACTAAAATTGCAAATAAACCAATTAGTTTATGAGATAGATAATTTGCAGCGCGATCTTAATAATTTAGAAGAGTGGTCTAATAGGCAGTAAATGCAATTTAACGTAGACAAATGTAAAGTCATGCATATAAGTTATCACAATAGTGAATTTAATTATACTATGGGAAATAGTGTGTTAAATGAAGCCTCGGAGGAAAAAGATTTCGGACCCATTGCTGCTAAGGATTTAAAATTTTGAAAACAATGTTCAATCGAGAGCACAAGGCTAATAAAATACTGTGCTGGGTTTTATTTCTCATAATTTTGAGTAAAACTCTAAAAAAATATTGTTTTGCCATTATATAAATCGCTTCTAGGCTTCACTTATAATATTCTGCTCAATTTAGGCCGCCATACATATGAGTAAGGATATAGCAATGGTAGAAAGGGTTCAGGACCGCGCAACAAAGCCTTTTTCCCATTATTACTTAATACACCATAGGAAAGATAGGCTCAAAGAGCCGAATTTGTATAAACTCGAAACAAAGCGTTTAAGGGGTGACTCAGTTCATTTGCTTAAACTTTTAGTTTTGATAACGTAAATTACAGACACTTCTTTGACCAAGACGATAGGAACGTTACTAGAACAACAGCCTCAAAATTAAGTGTAACAGATTTGAAACGAACACAGCGAAAAACTTTTCACATGCAAAATAATCGTAAAGTGAAATAGCCTTCCGTCGGAAGTGTAACCAGTATTTCTGTAAATATGTTTAGGAAGAGGTTAGACTCGCACTTTAGTGCATAAACCTGCAACACAGAAGGGGAAAGTTGAATGTTGTTTAGTTTAGTGTATGGAGCGACCCAATATTCCTTTGGTAGTAAATGTAGCAGGAAGCGCTGATCGGATTTGTCATACAAAAGACACCAAACAGCAACAAACCGGCTGGTCCCTACGAGGTTGTCTGTTTAAGAAAGAAGGTCAAAAGATGTAAGAAAATTTGAAGATAAGTGAAAGTTTTAAAGCAAAACGAATAAAAGAGGTTGAAGGAAGGAAGGAAAGAAATTTAAAGCTAAAGTGAAAATTTTAAAGTAAAGCGGATGGAATCCGAGTGAAAATTCTACAATACTTCTTCTACACGCTAACAAATGCTTCCAAATTGGGGTTTAAGGCAAGATAAGCATCTAGTCTCTTTTTAAAGGATTACATCGAATTGCTTTTAACTACGTTGGCTGGCAAACTACTCCACAAATTAACTATACGATTGAAGAAAAAATGTTTAGCTTCATTAGAATTAAAAAGTTTATCCACCAATTTCAGACCATTATCGTGAGAGTTCTATCTGCATTTCGGAAGGCGAAATATTTCTCGGCGTCGACATTATCAAAACCTTTTATCATTTTAAATATCTGGATTAAATCTTCTCGAATTCGCCTTTTTGCGAGTGAGAACAAATTTAACGTTTATAAACGAACAGCGTTTGATTTGTTTCTAAGACTGGGAATCATCTTAGCAGCCCCGTCGCTTCATTCTCTCCATCCTGTCTATGTCCTGTCGTAAGTATGAGGACCAGAACTAAACGCAGTATACGAGGTATGGGCGTACTAAGGAATTATATAATGTTAGCATTGTTTTCTCAGACTTAAATTCAAATGATCTACCAATAAATGTTAAGATTCTATTTGCTTTTCTGACCGCTTCGATACGTTGCTTACTCGGTTTAAGAGTGTCGGCAACAATAATACCTAAATCGTTCTTTTCCGTAACACTCGTTATTGTCTTATCGCGCATAAAATACTTTTCTTTAACATTGTTTCTACCGATATGCAACTTTCACATTTATCTATATTAAAGTTTGTAGTGAATACTCTTATTTTAGTTTCAAGTTAAATGTTAATTTTACCGTCTTGAATTTCGGAATAGTATAAATTCATTTTAAATTAGTTACCCCATTATAATTCAATTGTGAACCACATTAATACTAATTTTATGTATACTATATTATTTTATTGTATGTAAACATAATTAAATATATCACAATTGTCAGTTAATTATTTATATTCAAATATTTATTTTAATCTAATACCATGTCCATTTTACAAATAAATAATAGAAAACCAAAGGTTATATTTTCCACCTTTGGTACTGTCGCAGTTTCGCCTAACGGACTCAATACGGCTAGTGAGATAATCACTGGTTGGCACTTAACTAGCGGCAGTGCTTATGGCTACATCATCCAGGTTAACCTATACCGGATAGATGCGCTACGGTCCCAAGCCGTAGCTTGCCTAGGCCAACGACGACGACGTAAACCAACAATTGGTGACCCCCGGAGTTGGGTTCCCCCCTTTTACCCGAACGACTAGGACTAGACTGTAATGTCGTTCGTGCCCATCACCCCCTTCACCCGAACGACTAGGACTAGACTGTAACGTCGTTCGTGCCCACCACCCCCTTCACCCGAGCGACTAGGACCAGACTGTAACGTCGTTCGTGCCCACCACCCCCTTCACCCGAGCGACTAGGACCAGACTGTAATGTCGCTCGTGCCCTCTGCCCCTCACCCTGCCCGTGCGCTCTGTGCCTGCGCTCGTCTCAACCTCCACTCCTTCGTTGGTAACTTGTCGTCTTGCTTGTACGTCAGCAAGCATAGGAGAAGATGCCTGACGACGCTGGTGCCATCTCCCACTTGAGCGTAAAGCTCCCCGTCTTCTGGCCGGGTGATCCATTTATTTGGTTCCACCAACTGGAATCACAATTCAACTTGGGAAGGATCACCGCTAGCAGGACGAAATACGATCATGTTTTGTCCTCTCTACCAGCGAGCATCATCTCTGAAGTCCGTGACGTCAT
This sequence comes from Bathynomus jamesi, assembly GCA_023014485.1. Classification (NCBI taxonomy): domain Eukaryota; kingdom Metazoa; phylum Arthropoda; class Malacostraca; order Isopoda; family Cirolanidae; genus Bathynomus; species Bathynomus jamesi. Next base: position 509,092 of record JAJOZX010002612.1, on the reverse strand, counting down.
CGTATCTACTTCCACGAGTGAGGACCCGTACAACGATCTGACGTCTGCCATCCTGTGCCGCACCACTGTCTCCGAGCGTGAGAAACTACATCAGTTAATCTCAAAAGAAGAACTTGGAGACCGTAAGCCCACTCAAATGCTGAGGGCTATGCAGTGCGCTCTAGGCGAACGCGCACAAACCTTCGATAAGGACATCTTTAGACAGTTGTTCTTGCAGAAACTTCCTCCATCAGCTCAGCGTGTCTTGGCCACTATGGATCCTGCTACTCCAGTTGATAAACTAGCAGAAACTGCCGACAAAGTAGTGGAGATTGACACAGCTCCGGTCAACAACGTGAACACACAATCGGAACTGGAGTTGAAAGTGAAAGAGTTAAGTCAACGACTCAACCACGTTTGTTCTCTGCTACAAAATCAACGGCAAAGAAGCCATTCTCGGTCAAGATTTACGAAGAGGCATCGTTCGAGTTCCGGGAAGATCTGCTTCTACCACTCGAAATTTGGAAAAAAGGCTAGGAAGTGCATCCCCTTGCAATTTTTCGTCGGAAAACCCCAGCAGCGAGCCCTAATGGCGTCTAGTACTCGCACTGCCAACCTGTTATTCATAAAGGACAGGAACTCTGGTGTCAATTTCTTGGTTGATACCGGAGCGTCAGTCAGTGTATTCCCTCAAAAATCTGGTCATACGCACTCGGAATCTCCGCCTCTATACGCTGCTAACGGTTCACGCATACCCACGTACGGTACTCAGTCGCGTGAACTAAACTTGGGCCTTCACCGATCCTTCAAGTGGATTTTCATCTGTGCTCAAGTGCGGCATCCCATAATCGGCGCTGACTTCCTCCAGCATTTCAAACTCCTGGTGGATCTTGACAAGCGACGCTTATGCGACCAGGCCACACTGCTTTCTGTTCTTGCCAAACAGGTTGCCCTTCCGGACGCCTCGAACTCTGCACTTTCCCTTGTTCCCCTTAATTCCATGTACCAGTGCCTTTTCCAGCGATATCCAGGAATTCTTCAACCGATGCAGATGGGTGATACCATTAAGCACACCATTACCCATCACATTACAACAAAAGGTCCCCCTGTGTTTGCAAAACCCAGACGTCTTGCCCCGGACAAACTGAAAGCTGCCAAATCGGAATTCCAGCTTATGATGGATCTTGGGATAATAAGACCTTCCAAAAGCAGTTGGTCCTCTCCCCTACACCTGGTCCAGAAGTAGTCAGGAGACTGGAGACCATGTGGCGATTACCGGTTTTTGAATTCGACAACCATCCCGGACCGATATCCGGTACCAAATGTCCAAGACTTTACTTCTCTTCTCCACGGCAAATCTATCTTCAGTAAAATAGACCTCGTTAAGGCTTTCCACCACATTCCCGTAGAGCCTTCGGATATTCCCAAGACTGCAGTTTGTACACCATTTGGGTTATTCGAATTTGTGAAGATGCCGTTCGGGCTACGGAATGCTGCGCAAACCTTTCAGAGGTTTATAGATGAGGTCACTAGAGGCTTAGACTTTGTTTATGCCTACATCGATGATTTGCTTGTGGCCAGCTCAACGGAAGAGGAACATAAGGAACATCTTTCACTCCTCTTTCAACGCTTAGAACAATACGGTGTTACTATTAATGCATCTAAGTGTGTGTTTGCACAGCCAACCTTGGAATTTCTTGGTCACACGATTTCGCAGCACGGAATTACCCCCCTTCAGGACAAGTGTGAAGTGATAAAAAATTACCCTATGCCAAATAATCAGCGTGAGTTACGTCGGTTTCTAGGTTTGGTAAATTATTACCACAAGTTCATTAAAAACTGTGCCAGTGTTCTTGCTCCTCTACACGCTATGATCACACACAAACGCAAGGTAACAAAATTGGTATGGTGTAGCGATAGTTTACAGGCGTTCGACAATGCCAAAAATGCTATCAATAGTGCATTGTCTCTGTCATTTCCTATCAGTGATGCCCCCCTAACTCTGACGGTCGATGCCTCAGATGTTGCGATCGGTGGAGTGTTGGAACAAACCATTAACGGTCAACAAGCACCCATCGCGTTTTACTCGAAAAAGCTGCAGCCAGCCCAAACGCGTTATAGTGCTTTCGGACGTGAACTTCTTGCTATTTACTTAAACGTGAAGCATTTTCAACATTTCCTTGAAGGCCGAGATTTTTGTGTTTTTACCGACCACAAACCTTTGGTCACTGTCTTCAATAAAAACAGCTGTAACCACTCTCCCAGATCATCAGGCAACTCGATTATATCTCGCAATTTACCACAGATATCCGCCACATCAAAGGTGTCTTGAACACTCCAGCGGATGCACTCTCAAGAATAGAGATTACTTCTGTTACCCTCAGCTCTACACTGTGGAATGCTATTGCACAGGATCAAGATAAGGATACGGAACTACAAGACCTGCTCAGAGAAGACTCCACTCACTCACTTTCCCTCAAGAAAATGAGTATGCCAGGATTGTCTGTGCCCCTCTATTGCGACGTATCAACAGCTGCTATTCGCCCTTATGTCCCTCCATGTCACAGAAAAGCAGTCTTCACGGATCTTCATAAGCCCTCCCATCCTGGTATCCGTGCTTCGCAACACCTGGTTACCTCTCGCTTTGTTTGGCCCTCGATGCGGAAGGATGTCAAACATTGGACCAAAACGTGCCTTGCCTGCCAGCGTGCCAAAGTCCAAAGGCACACCAGGTCCCCCTTTGACGCATTTCCGCCCCATCCCAGCGATTTGAAGTAATTCATGTAGACATTGTTGGCCCTCTTCCAGTGATTCAAGGCCAACGTTATCTGCTCACCTGTCTCGACCGCTTTTCCAGATGGCCTGAAGCCATCCCACTTCCTGATATCCAAGCGGACACTGTTGCAAGAGCCTTTCTTCATGGATGGGTATCAAGATTTGGATTGCCGACAAAAGTCATCACTGACCAAGGTCGCCAATTTGAGTCTTCGCTTTGGAAGAAGTTTACCAGCTTGTTGGGTACAGTACATGCGCATACCTGTGCGTATCATCCGCAAGCTAACGGCCTCGTCGAACGCTTCCATCGCCAGCTGAAGTCATCCCTTATGTGTCACGAAGACTCCCATTGGATGGATAAGCTTCCACTCGTGTTGCTTGGTATTCGCTCTGCATTTAAGAGTGAGCTGAAGACTACAGCGGCTGAACTAGTCTATGGAACAACACTGCGGCTACCAGGTGGCTACTTCACTGCAGGGGATAAGTCATGTGATCCTACGGAATTCGCTCAAACACTTTCCTCTCACATGCAGTCCCTTCAGCCTGTTCCCCCTCGATTGACTAGCCAACAGAACATCTTTGTTTCCCCAGCCCTCCAGTCTTGCACCCACGTTTTCGTTCGTGTACCTCCCCAAAACGGCCTCTCCAATGTCCATATGACGGGCCCTATGAAGTTCTCCGACGTACGCGCAAATCATTTCTCATCCAGCGCGGTTCCAAGGTCGACAAGGTTTCTATCGATCGTCTTAAGCCTGCGTTTTTGGAATCAACCTTAAGCGAGGTACATGTAGCTACCAAAAAGGTCCAGGGAAAATCTGTGTCGTTCGGAACTCTTTGAACTTCCTCTCTGGTGGGGGTGTGTAGTGAATACTCTTATTTTAGTTTCAAGTTAAATGTTAATTTTACCGTCTTGAATTTCGGAATAGTATAAATTCATTTTAAATTAGTTACCCCATTATAATTCAATTGTGAACCACATTAATACTAATTTTATGTATACTATATTATTTTATTGTATGTAAACATAATTAATTATATATCACAATTGTCAGTTAATTATTTATATTCAAATATTTATTTTAATCTAATACCATGTCCATTTTACAAATAAATAATAGAAAACCAAAGGTTATATTTTCCACCTTTGGTACTGTCGCAGTTTCGCCTAACGGACTCAATACGGCTAGTGAGATAATCACTGGTTGGCACTTAACTAGCGGCAGTGCTTATGGCTACATCATCCAGGTTAACCTATACCGGATAGATGCGCTACGGTCCCAAGCCGTAGCTTGCCTAGGCCAACGACGACGACGTAAACCAACAAGTTCTTGGCAAATTTCTGCCCACCTGAGTAATTTATTAAGATCTTGAATCTGCAAACGCTCTGCCGCTGATTTTGTTCGTCCCCCTCGTTTGGTATCATTCGCAAATTTTTAAATTATACTCTTTACTCGTATGTCCATGTCATTAATATAAATAATAAAAAGAACTGATACCAGAACTAATCCCTGAGGTAGACCGCTAGTTTCACTTTTCAAGTTAGACGCTTTGCAATTAATGACCAGTCTTTGTTTACGTCCACTAAGCAATTTTCGATCCATTTGAGAACATTACCATCAATTCCGTGAGAATCAAATTTAGCTAATAATCTTCTATGTGTCACTTTATTAAACGCTTTTTGAAAATTTAAATATGTACTGTATATAATATCTACTGGTTTACTCTCGTCATATATATATTTACAATATCATTAAAGAAATAAAGCAAATTAGTAAGACAAGAACGATTACGTCGAAAGCCATGTTGAGAATCTTTGATTAATTTATTCATTTCTAAGTAATTAACTATTTTGTCCCGAACGATCGTCTCCATAAGCTTACCAACTACTGAAGTTAGATTAATGGAATAATAATTTCCCGGAAGCGATGTCCCCTTTTTTAAATATTGGCGTAATGTTTGCAAGTTTCCAGTCGAACGGAACTTCTCCAGACTGTAACGATTTATTATTATTATATATTATTAAATATGTATATGAGAGAAGAGACTATTTCGCAATTCATTTCTTCAAGTACCTTTGAGTAGAGCAATGAAAGTTCTCAAAGGCGATGAAGCAGTGAGGATTCCCGGGAGTCAAAACTTCCGAATAATTAATTAAATTGTGTCTATAAATAGACAATCAGAAGCAGCGATATATCTTTAGATGTAAATGACGGAGGAGGCGCTGGTCGGGGCTGGTTCCAAAGCACTGGGAATTCTCTGATGATACTTCATTGGTAGAGATGGGAAATTTGATGGGAATTGTCGGCAGTCAAAACTGCCGAATGGATGTATTCAATCTTAGGCAGCCGTACACAGGATCGTCTTGCGACTCACGACTGACGACTTAGGTCGTGACGACTCAAGTCGCTGCAGTGCACCGGACTCCCATTCTATCAATGTTAAATAACACGCGACTCGAGTCGCCACGACCCAAGTCGTCAGTCGTGAGTCGCAAGACGATCTTGCGTGCGGCCGGCCTTAGGGATCTTTAATACGGGTACGTTGTACGATTGTCAGTACTTTTTAGGAAAATCGTGGTATATTTAACTTCGGTAGCTAGGTAATTTCATCGCTTTAAATATGTAGTAACATTTCGCTTAAAAAGGCAAAAAGAATCACACATGATGAGACTGGCGGGAGAATTCCTAAATTGAGGTGTGCTGACCAGGTGGAGGTGCCTTTGGAACAGTACTGCCTTGGCTAGGGAATTTCAGTGTGAGAGATGGCAATGTAAATAATTATTTTTTTTTAAATAGTCATTTATCGAAGTATTTATCGAAGAAATGATGCGGCAATGAAATTATAACATATATATATATATATATATATATATATATATATATATATATATATATATAATAATAATAATAATAATTAAGAAAATGCATGGAGTAGATTACATGAAGTAATTTAGAATTTCATGCTATTTTTTATTTTCCACTATCTACTAATACGTAATTGGATACAAGAGATAAATGGTGTGAATGAACTCCGAAGCCACCCTTTCCATTATACTTTTCCTACTTTTCTATAAAGCTTCTTTCTCCACTCTTTTCTGTCAACAATAGCTGGCGGAAGGAGACGAACCTTGTGTATCCTGTACTGTACTACACCCAAAATAAAACTTTCTGAATTTCGAACTTATAACTTCTTTTAGAAGGTGCATTCTAGGGGAAGTTTATCCTTCATTTGGGTATCAAAACTTCTTATCAGATGCTATATTAACTTCTTTTATACGTAACTTCTTTAGATAGAAGAAATGGTCCTCAAAACTTCTTTTTCGAGTGATAAAAATGTACAGAAGGTTACGGAAAGTATTTGTATATACGTAAGCATGGTATGGAAGTATTTATTTTTATTTTTACTTGCTTGTATTCTTTTTTTTTTTCTTCCTTCCTTCTTTCATAAGCTAGACTAAAGTGAATTTTAGAATCTTTGTCAGCCCATTACTTCTGAATCCTTCCATTTCTTTCAATTTCCCATCTTTTAATAACACTTCTATTTCTTTCAATTTCTATTTTTTTCATAGTATTTCTATTTCTATTTTCCATCTTTGTATAACCTTCCTATCTCTTTCTTTAAATTTTCTATTACTTTCTATTTCAATTTTCTCTAACTTTTCTACCCGTATTTTTATACTCTATCTCTATTTCTCTCTTATCTTTGTCCCACCCTCTATCGCCTTCCCTTTCCATTTTCCCCTCTGATTTACCTCATTTTCCCCTTTTCCTGTGCCAAATAAAATTAGGGAAAAATATTCTGTATGAACTTTTCCACTTTGGTGGTTCTTCATTCATTTTTTTTTTTCTTTTAACGATTTTTGTGACACCAATCTTTTTCAGTAATGTTCAGGTGTATTCTCTCTCTCTCTCTCTCTCTCTCTCTCTCCTCTCTCTCTCTCTCTCTCTCAATAACTAAATCCTCATATGTGGTGAAACCGCTTGGGGACATATTTTTTTATATCTCGCCTATTTATCTCTAAAGGAAATTGAAAGATTTGCTCACTCAATAATGACGTTTACGAAACAAAAATTTAACAATTCTAAAACCCGTAATTATTAATCAATAAAAATGGAATTAGGTTAAAATATAAAGTCTCATTTCTATTTTGAGAGGCATCAAATATTGCTCGAATTTTCAGATTCGTCTCTGTTTGTCTGCGAGGAATCCTCGAGGGAAGTAGCATCTGGCAATAATTTTTTTTAATTTCTTTATATTATTATATTTATGGAATAATATAACATATTGAGGGTAGAGAATAATACGTATAATAAAGACCATAAATATCGTATACCATGATAAAATTTCAAACAAATACAGATTATTGCTATCAGACACCACTATTCTGGAAACGATAAAAATTAAAAACAAACCTGACAACTCCTTCCAAATTGTTTGTAAACAAACAAAAATAAAAAACAAGAGAAAGTATACCAACTCTACAAGTACGTGAATATACGTTGAACTAAATATTCATAGCTTACAGTATTACAGTATTACATACTGCACAGTAATACAGACTAATACTCAATATGTACTGTGTAAACATCAGCTTCAATACATGACTGAGTAAGGAAAAAGGAGACACACCCTACCCGAAAAGGACGGAATTTTTTTATGTATATTGTGTAGTACGATTGGATAAATAAAAGATATAATAATATATATATATATATATATATATATAGAGATAGAGAGAGAGAGAGAGAGGAGAGAGAGAGAGAGAGGAGAGAGAGTAAAAAGCAAAAAATCTTTTCCCTTTTGAGTTATGTAGCTATAAATATGTCACAAGCAGCACCTGCTTCTCTCATCAAGTCTTCTTTAAACTGGATTAGTTTCAATTTGCTTTGGAGCATTCCCGCCCTATATTACGCATTCCGAAGACTGCTAAAACTCAAGAACAGAGATCCAGTCTTCATTCAATTAGGAGTCTTCCGTTAAAAATCTTCATTTCAGAGTCTTCTCTGTGTTAAAGGAACGCTTATATCCGAAATGAATCTAAAATGGCAGACGAACCTTTTCTTTGAGCAAAATCTTTCTCGTCTCGAAACGCATAAATAAATAATATATACATACATACATTTATATATACTGTGTAAATATATATATATAAAAACTTTTAACCTTTCTGCGAGTGTGTGTGTGTGTGTGGTGTGTGTGTTTATGTATGTATGTACTGTATGTATGTACTGTATGTATGTATATGTCTGTTATTTTCGTGACAATCTTTAGGATATACACAGAGTTCATTGCGACACAAATGTGCGTGTAGCGACATTAGTAGTGTCGTCAAAAATTTGTCTCTATTATTGAAAATCATTAAATATCATGAAAAAGGAATAAAATGAAGGTTGGGTTAAGTTAGGTTAGGTTAGGTTAATTAGGTTATTTAGGTTATTTAGATTAAGGGCTAAGATTAACCGTAGCGGACAATTTTTTGCTTCAATTTATAAAAATAAATAGCTTATTAGACTTTTAATAAAGCGTATAACCACATACAAATGGGGTTTTTTATAAGTTACGTTAGGTTAGGTAGGTTAGGTTAGATTAGATTAATTACCTTAAAATTTGCGTTTTCCCACACTTATTAGAATATCTTTTAATACGTTCCTCTTTAGTAATTCATTATCAAATTCTTTTTCTTCATAATTTTATGACATCTACAAAATTTTTCCCATTTTAAAACAATTAACTAACCTCGGCCTCGCGACTTGGAACGTTATATCCACTACGTTTAAGCGAGATGAAACCGTAATGACTCTGTACGCTACACCAGTGGTGCTCAAACTTATGGCAATCATGTGCTATTTTATGCCATTTTTCCAAAATGCAAACCGTAATGTTCCACTATGACTATGCCGAATAGATCTAACTTAATATACTTTTTTATATTGTACAAATAAATTGCATTATTAGTAAGGCAATAAATGTCGTGTGTATTTTATAAGTATATTTTACGTTTTTTTTTACGGTACCTCCATTACAAAGCCTTGTGTACTTACTTCCCTCCAGCCAATTTGTCAAATATGACGCACTTAACACATGAATGATTATTCAGTAACTGAATTTTAAATGTTATTGCTCAAGCGCTCCAGGCAGTCTTAGAAGAGTTACCAATTACCGCCCCGAAAATTCTCAAATTTCTTGCTTACACGAGGGCATTCTGAATTCAGTCTGGTGGAGCATTATAACCATTGATTTTTTATTTGCCTTGATGAGTGTCTATGTGCCATCGTCAGAGTCACAATATGCCAGGTTTGGCACATGTGCCAGGGTTTGAGCACCCCGGCGCTACACCAACTAGTCCCATGTTTAACTATTAATTATTTATAGATTTATTTACAATTTCTATTAATAAAACCACTTTTATTCATGGCATAAAAGCCTATTTGGAATTTATTGATCATTTTATTTTTTTAAATAAAAAAATTGTCCATTTGGTTATCTTGGTTTTGCTTCTGCCCGAATTGTTCATTCTGACGAAGGTCAAGCTTGTCACCCCACCTTAGACCTACAGTTTAACATGGAATCCGAACCACGCCCCACCACGGCGGTCAGAAATTACAAAGTCCTTGCCCGGATTCGATCTCACGATCCTCCGATTAGCAGCCCAGCGTCTTAAACACTAGGCTACCAAGGGTACCCATTTATCTACCAACCAATTTTTTCATTTCTCACTATAGTTAACTTTTACTAGATTCGGTTAAATGTCGCCATCTACAGTTGAAAATACGAAAATGTCGCGGTTTTATTCGGTAACCACATGTGTGTGTGTGTGTGTGTGTGTGTGTGTGTGTGTGTGTGTGTGTGTGTGTGTGTTTTCCATTATTATTATTATCCCTATCAACAGTAGTAACTGTAGAAGAAGTAGAGTCCATGATACTAAATTTCATTTTTTAGGGAAGAGAAGGGGGAAGGGACCTTAAAAACCCCCAAGATTCCTACCCCATCCAAAAATACTTTCAGTTGAACCGAATTTTTGTTTTAAATTCCACGCAATTAAACACATTCTAGAAAAGTCAAATGAATTTAATTCAGTCAAAATAGATCCCCAACTTTTATTTGACCCAGATTCAGTTTCTCTCTCTCTCTCTCTCTCTCTCTCTCAAAAGGGAGAGCTAATTTAATTCTTTAACTTCTCGATTTCTTGAGTTTATTGCACTTATTCTTAGAATTTTTATTTCTTCATTTTTTATCTCATACAATTTTATATATATATATATATATATATATATATATATATATATATATATATATATATATATATACAGGGTGTCCCATAAGTCCGGTCTCAGAGAAAAAAATTATTTTAAATAAAATTTACAAATGTAATGCATTAGAACTAAAAAAAATTATAAATGTTCGCATTAATGTCTTGTTTTGGGACGTTTTTTTATAGGTCTTCCTCACGAGTTTAACTCACTTCCATATTAGCCATTGCGTGTTATTCTACCTGCAACATAAAAAAGGTCCCAAAACAAGACATCATTTTGAATATTTGTTTGTGTCCTAATGCATTACTTTTGTAAATTTTTGTTTAAAATAATTTTTCTCTGAGACCGGACTTATGGGACACCCTGTGTGCATATATATATATATATATATATATATATATATATATATATATATATATATATATATTATAAAATTGTATGAGATAAAAAATTAAGAAATAAAATTCTAAGAATAAGAGCATAAACTTAAGAAATCGAGAAGTTAAAGAATTAAATTAGCTCTCCCTTTAGAGAGAGAGAGAGAGAGAGAGAGAGAGAGAGAGAGAGAGAGAGAGAGAGAGAGAGAGAGAGTAAAAATAATAGTATTATGATCCTGAACTACAAAGTTTTCACCTTCAAATCACCTGCAATAACTTTCATCCCTTTTTTTGGAGATCACTTAAATAAAAACCAGATTTAAACGCTTAACAGTGAAAGAAAAAATGTTAACCACAAAACAGGAAAAAAAAAATGTAGACGAGGTATACTCATCAAGTGACGAGCCAAACAGGCAGCTAAATGATCGTCAACTCTCCAAACCTCTCATCAGTGAGGAGACAGACGCCTGAGAAAGGAAAAAAAAAAATCCTACTGACGAAAAAAAAAAAAATCCCTGACGATGAAGTTTCCTCTGGGAATCGACCGGTGTTATTGATCTTTACAAGTTGAATTAGCAGCCTCCAAAAAATCTCTTGCTTTCTCTTCGGGCAACAGCTTTCCTTTAGAACGATTGTTAATTCAACATTTTCACGTTAGAATTCAGTAAATCATAAATTTCTTCACCTTTTAACTCCGGAATTGTTTGTAGGGTTAAGTTATGAATGCGTGTATTTGAAACGTTACCAATTTGTAATGGTTGTCCTTTTAATGTTAATATGTCCTTTTGCTCCTTCCTCAGTTTCGCAATACAAATATATTGTCAAACTTTAAAGTGATCCAATCCAAATAAGCAAATCGCCACCCAACACTACAGTCTGAAGTATTAACGTTAACTGATGAAATTTAACATAAACTCTTCATTTACCATTTACCAATATAATTTTACAATAAATCTACTTAATCGGGGAAAGAAATCCTATTTTGAGAACAAATAAAAACTAGGCCAAACTACAAATGTTATGGAAAATCTTGTGCAGGCAGTATATATTCATAGCATCAGTTGTGTGATATGGCAGGCAGAAACTATGCTTTCGGGTGAGATTGGAGGGGTGGGGAATAGGGATGAAATAATATCGACAATTTTTAATACCGGTGTTTGAACAATTATTTTACTGATACCGGTGTTGATACCGGTTTTATGCAGAGAATAATTTATAATGATTTTTTTTTGGTGTCACCCTGCCAAGTGCCAACCCTCCCACAAGCCTGCAGGACCTGTAGTACTCACCTCATTAACGACAAGAAAAACTGAAATTACTTTTTAAATTCTGTCACCGACACCAAAGGAAAATACCATTGATTGAAAAAAGTTTGAACAGCAGCTCCTTGGAAAAGGGAGGAAAAGGGAGGAAAAGGGAGGAAAAGGGAGGAAAAGGGAGGAAAAGGGAGGACTATTTATAATGATTAAGTATATCAGATAACCAAAGGTAAAAGGGAAAAATAACAATTTAAAAAAAAAAAAGTTTATTAATAATTTTGCATATTTATTTCTTATTTTGGTTTGGGAAGTAAGTTTTGAGGAAACAAAAGACTATCTAATGATTGTTCAGAGAGATTTGATCTTAGCTTGGTCAAAAATAAGCCAGCAGCAGAAAACGCTCTTTCTGATTCTACACTAGTGGGTTTAATGGAAAGCAATGCTTCGTACAGCTTCTCTAAATTTTCACTTCTTTGTGAAGAAACTTCGAAACTCCTAAATTCATTAGTAGGATCAAAGTTAGTTGCATTGTTTCTCAATGGTACCTTTTCTAATTTCTCTATTTCTTTCATGTATTCACACATCAATGGATCATCTACTTCATTCTTGTCTTCAGTAACATTCTCTGAGTAGTTAGATGCTCGTAAGTCTTGGTCTTCGCCTTCTTCCTCGAAACCAACTAAATTTTTATCATTCTTAGGAAAAAGCCTTTTAAAAATCCTTTCTGCAGTTCTTTTGAGCGCTAGTTTAGATGGAATAGAACATAGTTCCTCTTCTTGAACTTTTAAAACTTCAGGGTTGTGAAGATTTTAATTAAACCCACAATATCTCTTTGTCTCCTTGAAGAATAGAAATTACTAAGACAGTATGAGAATAAAAACCCACTCTAATAGACAGAGTTTATTTCCACGACAGTTTCGACGCCCACTGGCATCCTCCTCGGGTGGATACAGAAACACAAATGAAACAAAACAAGAGGGAAAAACAGTTCAGGGATCGACCGTTAAGAAATTCGCACCTAGGTTGGATTCCATTCTCTCGAGACAGGAGGGGCATTTTCATTAAGTACATTCGCACAAATTTTAAAACTATCTTCCTGTTCTAAACATACAGATTCTATTATTTTTACATAATTATTACATTTATAATTAAATTTATTACATTTAATATTGCATAATTATTAATTACAGAAATTATAGATTTATTATTACATTGGTTATTACATTGTTGTTTATTATACAGAAATTATAAACCGAAAAACGAATGAAAAAATTTGTGCGAAGGTACTTATAAGTTAGACCCTTTAATGAGATTCTTGGTCAATAAATCCCTTACGGAGTCGTGGGAACGTGTTCGAACCTAAGTGTGAATTTCTTAAATGTCTCTGGATTGGAATGTTTCCTTACTCGCTTTTAGTAAATGTAATAATGGAAGTAATTAATGTGGAAATAAATATATGCAGTAATTATGTCAAAACATTAGGATCTGTATGTATAGAACAAGAATATATTTTTAATTTGTGGAAATGTAGTTATAAGCTGACCCTGTAATAAAATGCCCTTCTGGTTTCGGGAGAACGATATCTAACCTAGGTGCGAATTTCTCAATGGTCTCTGGATTATTTCCTAATCGCCTTTTTTCATTCGTTTTTCGGTTTATAATTTCTGTATAATAAACAACAATGTAATAACCAATGTAATAATAAATTTATAATTTCTGTAATTAATAATTATGCAATATTAAATGTAATAAATTTAATTATAAATGTAATAATTATGTAAAAATAATAGAATCTGTATGTTTAGAACAGGAAGATAGTTTTAAAATTTGTGCGAATGTACTTAATGAAAATGCCCCTCCTGTCTCGAGAGAATGGAATCCAACCTAGGTGCGAATTTCTTAACGGTCGATCCCTGAACTGTTTTTCCCTCTTGTTTTGTTTCATTTGTGTTTCTGTATCCACCCGAGGAGGATGCCAGTGGGCGTCGAAACTGTCGTGGAAATAAACTCTGTCTATTAGAGTGGGTTTTTATTCTCATATTTTGACCTTCACGTAAAAAAGTGAAGTTTTTTGCATTTACTAAGACAGTCTTTGAGCTCCAATGCTGTTGGAGTGTTCTTCTCTACAAGTTTCTTTAAAATAAAATTGATGGAGATTTCAGCCGTCAAGAGAGATACCTCTTTTGAACATAGTCTTTTAAGAATTATTTCAACAGGACAAAGTGTACCATATAGATCTTCCAAAATTTCCCACTCTTGAAGAAATGGTTTCAGTAGAACGAATCACTCTTAAAGCTTTGGGAATGCATTGTTTCAATTTAAGGAATCGTTCGACCATACTTAAAAGACTATTCCATCTTGTTTGGCAATCTAAAATGAGTTTCATGTAAGTTATGTATGAAGATAAATCATTATTTCTACTCACATTGGCCACAAAATCCTACAAAAAACAAATCTTTGTTAACTTGACATTTGCTGATTGCTCCCACAATAAAGACAATAGGCAGTTCTTCAATACCGAAAACCCGGTATCGATAATCACGATATCGGTATCGTGTCTCTTGTTCAATACCGATATAAATACCGGTTTTTCAATACCGGCTTTCATCACTAGTGGGGAAACCCGAAATTCTTCAACCCCCCCCACCCACAAAGATTCGTGAAATTCCTATCACAAATTCATTCTTAGATCTATAACAGAAATTCTTACGTATGTAAGCCAAGCCATAATGGCTGTTATAAGATAGCATAAATAGGGACAAAGAATTAAGTTGTTTTTGCGTTTGTATGAAATGTTTCTCCAGAACGGAAAATGCTGTTGTGATTTCGACACACATCTAATGGACAAAAATAATCCCCGCTATGTCTGGTGCATTGAGGGTTTTCAGGTTTTCCCAGCCCCCATCCCACCAGAAAGCATCGATTCTTCCTGACAAGTCCTAAAATTGCTACTACATGTATAGATGGCTGCACATAATTTTCTGTAGTGATTTTACAGTACAGATTAAAAGCTTTTTTCCATGTTTTTCGTGCTCATGAAAGGGTCAAAGAAAGGATATATATATATATATATATATATATATATATATATATATATATATATATATATATATATATATATATATATATACAGGGCGTCCCAAAAAATGTATACACACTTTAACAGCTGATAGCTCAATTGATGTTTCTTTCTTTCCAAGTTAAACCCATTAGAATTAATAATGGCAGTCAGACTAAGCTTCAAACAAAGGAAATTCATTCTAAAATGCTACTGGAAGTGTGAAAACGCAGTTGAAGTGCAAAGACAGTTTAGGAGGGAGTTTCAAACAGATCCACCAACGCGACTTACCATCACTCGAATTAGAGATAAGTTTGAAGCCGATGGAACTGTTCAGAATGTCCACAAGAAGCGTTCCGGAAGACCACGGACATCGACAAGCCCACAAAGCAAGAAAGAGTACTGGAAACGTATCACCAAAGTCCAAGAAAATCTGTGCGGCAAGCGAGTCGTGAGGTAGGAATTTCAGAATCGTCTGTCCAACGCATTTTGAAGCGCTGTCAATGGAAAGTTACATTCCAAGATTAGTCCATGCTATTAATGAAGATGATCCGGACCGAAGAGTGGAGTATTGCGAGTGGTACTTGGCACGATGTGGATGTGGATTGGACGAAGGGGTTTCGTTAGAATACCCTCCGCGTTCACCAGACCTCACACCACTAGACTTTTTTATGGGGATACTTAAAAGACAAAGTCTACGCTATAAAACCTGCAACAGTCGCTGAATTGAGAGCAGCCATTGAACGAGAATGCACACAAATACCAAACGAAATGTTTCGTGATGTTTGCGATTCCATTGCTTCGCGTTATCAGCAGTGCCTGGACCAGAACGGACGTCAGTTTGAAAACAGGCGTTGACAAAACAATTAAATAATGTCTGTAGATTCTATTACATTTTGAAAATGAAATGTATTTTAATAAACACTGCCTTTATAAGTATTTAAAGTGTGTATACATTTTTTGGGGACGCCCTATATATATATATATATATATATATATGCTACAATTAACAGTCAAACCAGTCACTTAGCAGACCACTCTATTGAATTATTAAGATTGCACTGTAGATTCTCTCTATCTCGTAAATTAATTGCTTCACTCCCAATTTTAGTATCGCTAGCAAATTTAGAAATTTTACTCACTAAATTCACGTCAAGATCGTTAACGTATATTATCAAAAGGACTGGTCCCAAAACGGACCCTTGCGGAACACCGCTAGTTACATTTGCCCACCCTGACTCATTCCCATTAATTACTACCCTCTGTTTTCTACTCGTTAGCCAGTTATCTATCCAATTAAGAACTTGACTCCTTATTCCGTGAGCTTTAAGTTTTTCAACAATTGTTTATGCGGAACTTTGTCAAACGCCTTTTGGAAATCTAAATATATTTTGTCTACAGTTCTACTACAATCATAAATATTGATGACCAGGGCTAGGAACGGTTAACCGGTTAAAAATTTCCAACCGGTTAATTTCGGTTGAAATCAATTATTTCAATAAATTCGTATAAAATGCACAAAAAGTTGTCGAGTTGACGAGAGCCCATTAAAATGGTGGACGTCAAGAAAGAATGAGTATCCAACATTGAGACGCCTTCGAAGGCGATATTTGGCTGTTCAAGCTACATCAGCATCGTCTGAACGATTATTTTCGGCTTTTAGACTTGTATTTGAGAGTCGATGCATGTCGCTTGAGAAAGAAATAGCAAGCGCCATCATATTTTTACGTGAGAACGAGCAGTAGTTAAGTTTATATCGATGCCTGTTCTTGCATCTCCAGATCGCAGACATGGGCGTAAGTATCCATTTATTTGCATTTAAATGCCAAATACTTCTAATAGGAAGTAAATTTATTGTGCGAGGAGTTTATACATAATAGGCAAAAAAGTATATTGATTGTTGATATGGATGCACTGCATGCAACTCATTCATGGACCGCACGCCACTGATATATATATATATATATATATATATATATATATATATATATATATATACACCGTATACAAATTAACCTAAATTAACCGATTTTAACCGGCATCCGGTTAAATGAAAATTTTAACCGTTCCCAGCCCTGTGATGACGTCATGAAAAAAAATTCCAATAAATTTATTAAACAAGATTTATTTCTACGAAACCCATGTTGGCTTTGTTTTATAAGCTTATTGCTTTCAAGAGGCTCGACTATACGATCTCTAATAACTGTTTCTAAAAGCTTTTGAATTATAGAAGATGGGCTAGTAGGTTTATAGTTACCGGCCTGTTGTTTATCCCCTTTTTTAAAAATAGGAGTTACATCAGCCAATTTACCATCGGGAGCAACAATCCCCTGCGATAAAGATTTATTAAAAAAAATTGAACTGAAGTACCAAGTATTTCATTTTTTAACTCTTTTAGGTGCTTTGGGTAAAAATAGTCTGAACCTGGCGATTTCTTAATTTTTAACTTATCTACTGTACAGGGTGGGCGGAAAGTAGCTCCCTATTTTGGATTGGTAAAAAAATACGTATATTATCCATTTATTTCAGAAGAAATAATATGAAAAGGTAGGCATACATGGTAGGTTTTCTATAAAATTCAATGTGGGCTCCAACTCTTTCCACCAGCTTCTGGAGCCGCCCAGGAATGGCGTCCACTGACTTTAGCAGGAACTCCGGCGGGATGGAGGACAAGACTTCCCGAATTCGGTCCTCCAGTTCTTCCAATGTCCTCGGTTTGGTGCGGTAGACTTCTTCCTTTACCCACCCCCAAAGAAAGAAGTCGCACGGTGTCAAGTCGGGGCTCCTGGCTGGCCATTGATGTGGACCACGATGACCCATCCAACGCCCAGGGAAGTGGGTATCCAGCCACTCACGGACAACAAGAGCGAAGTGCGGAGGGGCGCCATCTTGCATAAATATCAGATCGTCGATGTTCTCCCATGTGCTGACAACCGGCCAGACCTCGTTTCGCAACATAGCAAGGTACCGCTCAGCATTCATGGTGTTGCGCAGAAGGAACGGGCCCACAACCTGATCTGAGGTCATACCACACCACACCGTTACACTGAACCGATTCTGCCGTTTTTCAGCGGTAACCGTGCGACTTCTTTCTTTAGGGGTGGGTAAAGGAAGAAGTCTACCGCACAAAACCGAGGACATTGGAAGAACTGGAGGACCGAATTCGGGAAGTCATGTCCTCCATCCCGCCGGAGTTCCTGCTAAAGTCAGTGGACGCCATTCCTGGGCGGCTCCAGAAGCTGGTGGAAAGAGTTGGAGCCCACATTGAATTTTATAAAAAACCTACCATGTATGCCTACCTTTTCATATTATTTTTTCTGAAATAAATGGATAATATACGTATTTTTTACCAATCCAAAATAGGGAGCTACTTTCCGCCCACCCTGTATATAGTGAGGAATCTATTCAGTGTAAATATTTATGTCAGTGAGCAACGAAAAAGTCTCATTTACGTCACTAAGCATATTATAAGCCTCCGGAATAAAAGCAGTGTCGTCAACTGTTATTTGTTAATTTACAACCCGAGTCTACCAGTGGCCCAATATTATTCCTCACGGGATTTCTGTTTCTAACATAATCGTAAAATTTCTTTGGATTTTCTTTACATTCACGAGCTGCTTCAATTTCAAAATCACGTTTAGCAGATATAAACACTTAACATTTTTACGTAAACTGATATAATTCTGAAAGTGCTTTTGTGCACGGTCCCCCTTACGAATCCAGAACAAAAACTCGCCGGACAAAAACTCGCCGGACAAAAACTCGCCGGACAAAAACTCGCCGGACAAAAACTCGCCGGACAAATGTTTTTGCGAAATACATACACTCTAGTCTAGATCTTAAGATTTTAGACTCATTGTAGATAATTACTCTTCATCTTTTAAATTGTTCTGTTTTTAACCAAATCGGTATACTAATGTAGTTTTGGTCACTGATTTCAAAAATAACTTTCTTTTTTGAGAAATGAAAAACAAACATGTTAGAGCACTTTAAATAATTAATGTGTGCTTAACGAAAATATCATGACTTAACCTAACCAATCGTCAAGGGCGTACAGTTAACCTAACCTGGCATTCAATTGACCTAACTGGGCATTCAATTGACCTAACTGGACATTAATTTATAACGAAAGATTGGTAGGTTGGTGAAAAATTAATATTGGTTGGTTGGTTAAAAATAGAACAATTTGAAAGATGAAGAGTAATTATCTACAATGAGTCTAAAATCTTGAGATCTTAAGATCCAGACTAGAGTGTATGTATTTCGGCAAAACATTTGTCTGGTGAGTTTTTGTCCTCTTTTGCATTTAAGTGGTGAGTTTTTGTCCAGTGAGTTTTTGTCCAGTGAGTTTTTGTCCAGTGAGTTTTTGTCCGTGTCCCCCTCCCTTACACCTCTTGTAGGCTACATTTCTATCTGAGATTGCTTTTTTTCTATTTCTATCCCACCATCTAAGTTGAACATTTAATTCACTTCTCTTAACCCGGGATAGGTAAACCCAGGTGGCCCACACCTAGGGTTCTACCACGATCACGGTATGTTCCGGAAGGGGTGTACCTATCTAGGATTAACTCTCTAAGGTACACAGTGCTCTTTTAATTTTATGATTATGTTCTTGAAATTATCCCACATGCTAACAACACTATCTACCGTTAACAGTTCATCCCAATTTATTAACTAAAGTTAATGAAACTCTGAAATCATCGAAATTTGCTCTCCTAAAATCGGGCACCGTGAAGTTATTTAATTCTCTAGATGTTTTAACATTAACCGAAAAGCGTGTCATACTATGATCGCTGTTGCATAAACTTTCTCTGACGTCTACATTCTGAACTAAATTATCATTTGTTCTTAAAACCAAGTCCAAAATTTTCTCAACGCGGGTCGGTTCTAATCCTTTTTGAAAATAGAAAATCTATCAAGCGTAAAATAGAAAATCTATCAAACGTAAACCCACAGCATCGCTGCTTAAGGTAATGAAATTAATATTTGCCCAGTTAAAATCTACGATAATAATTGATTCCTTATTCATAACTATGCTGCTTAAAATGTTCTACATTTCAACGTCTAAATCTACTTCTTGTGAAGGAGGTATATACAAGTCCAAAATTAAAGTTTAAATTATTAGCGCTAATTCCCAAAATAATGATATCTAACTGGTCACTGACACCAACCATCTTTTGAACTGGGGGAAGATTTTCTTTAAAATATAAAAGTACACCCCATCCCATTTTCCACTTCTGTCCTTGTTAAAGAGTTTATAACCTTTAATATGGTATTCACCTATAAAATCTTCATCACAGTTTCAACTCACGATTCAGTTATTGCCATAATGTCCTAATTTTCAACGTGAACTAAAGCTTTAAATTCGTTAAACTTATTCCTTATGTTCCTCGCATTAAAAAAAATACTACTTTTAAACTTTTCTTTCCGTTACTATTTGTTCCTCCATGAGTGTAGAGTTTCCCAAACGAGGAAAAACGTAAGCAAGATGAAATTGTCCAAAGTAAATCTTCCTCACTTTTTGATCAATCAATTTCCAGAGTAGCGAATTACCTTTCTCTTTCAAGTGAACGCCATCTTCACTGAACAAATCCGTCGAATTAAAATCTACCCAAATGTTAACGAACTCTACTCCTTCAAGGACAAACATCGCTTCTAATTTAATATTAAAGTAAATTGCTTTACTTAATAGTCTATTACTTTCATAAATTCTCGGAAGAACCCCAGAAATCAATACATTATTCGGATCACCTGAAGGTCAAGGCCCCCATGTATTCTTGTTTTTTGCTTTACAGTACAAAATATAATAATAATTTAAATTGAATGTCCGGTTAGGTCAACTGTACGCCCTTGACGATTGGTTAGGTTAAGTCGTGTTATTTTCGTTAGTTTTAACGAAGATATAATTTGGTAATTGAGGCTGGGGGCCCTGATCTTCAGGTGATCCTATTATTCGACTTATCTTTCAAAGATTTAATCAAACTTCGATATTTAATTACTTAATCTATTACGATAATCTATTACTTAACAAAATTCTTTATCCATATATCTAACAATGGGTGAACCTAACAACACCATTTCATTTTCATTTTCTATCGATTCTCGTAAGCTAAATGGATTTTAGCAGTCCAGCTGTAAATTTGACGACGCCTTTGGCCTAGCACCGTCTCCGACGCCTTTGGCTTAACACCGTCTCCGATCAATGAAAAATTATCAACAGTTGAACGACTTCTATTCGACTGAATGTCAATGACAATCCTGTCAACCTTCGCGTCAATTTTCTGTACACTATCTTCAACTTGTCTGAGCTGATTGTTAAATTTTCCCATTGAATTAGAAGAATTATTAAATGCAACTCCCTTTAAGTTATCATCAACATTTGAAACTTTTTTATTAAGTACGCAAAGACTTTTTTTTGCACATCAACATTAATTTTTTTAATTAAGCTATCATGAAACTTTGAATTAAATTCTTTCGTAAAATTCTTAGAAATTTCATTCTTTAACTCTTGAAATTTTTCATCAATATATGACTAAGTTATAAAATTTGCAAACACTATCCTCGGTTTTAGAAACATCGACATAAATATCTCAAGTACACTGAAAGCAGCACACCGCGCACGTGTACTTTGTAAACGGCATTTTTACTATCAACAAAGAAATAAATATTTAACCCACTCTATTTCACAACTTAACATTGAAGACCAAACGATGGAAAGATTTGTTTTTATAAAGAGAAATGCGCGATCTCAATAAACAGTTCACAAAATTAGCACACGTCTTAACAGTGAGGTTATATATACACACAATATATATAATGTATGAAGGAGGGGCCAAGGGCAAATACCCGCAAAAACGCCTTTGATTTCGCCCAATCATAATAATAATTATTGGTTTTGTTTAACCTCCTCCGCAACATCTAAGGTCATATGACGGAGGAGACCTACAGCTTTACGTGGGATCCGAACCACGGGTCGCTATATAGTCTGGATGCAGCGGACGGTCTCCCATCCAACTACTACCCACACCCAATGTCGCTTAACTTCGCTGATCAACGGGAAGCGGTGTTACGACATTGGCTACGACGTAACCCTTTCGCCCAATCAAGTAAAGCTGTGTGGGTTGAGCCATCCCACACATGAGAAGTGTACTCCATACAGGTGTGGACAAGACCCCTGTACAGAGTCAGCAACTGAGTCGAGGCGAAGAAACTGCGGAGCCGGTACAGCACACCTAACCTCTTAGAAGCTGTTTTGGAAAGAGAGTATATATGAGCTTTCCAGAAAAGATCACGAGAAAAGGAAACGCCAAGAATGTTAAGAGAAGAGGAAGGATTGAGTTGTGTATTGTTGAAAGTAAGGGGACAGTCGTGTGAAAGATTATGACGAGTAGATAGATAGAGGAACGGAGTTTTTGAGATATTGAAAGTCACAAGATTTTCTCTGTCTCAATAAGAGATAGTAGAAAGAGCAGAGGTTAGGTGTATCACAGTGAAGCATGGAGTGACTGTTGAGAGGGATACTTTGTGAAGCAGGTGGAGAAGTGAAGAGTGGAATCATCGGCACAGTAGTGGATAGGACAAGAAGTGCCACTTAATAGATCATTGATAAATAAAAGGAAAAGAGTGGGTGACAGGACAGAATCCTGAGGAACACCACTGTTAATAGCTTTAGGAGAAGAACAGTGGCCATCTACAACTACAGCTATAGATCGGCCAGAGAGTAAATCTGAGGTGAAGGCACATATAGAAAGATAGAAACTGAAGGAGGGCAGTTTAGAAATTAAAGATTTGTGCCAGACTCTATCAAAAGCTTTCGATATGTCTAGCGCAATAACAAAGGTTTCATCGAAATCCTGAAAGGAGGATGACCAAGAGTCAGAAAGATTTGCAAAAAGATCGCCAGTAGAGTGTCCCTTGCGGAAACCATACTGATGATCTGAAAAGAGAATGTGAGAATAGAGTTGTCTAAGAATCTTCCTATTAAGATAAATTAAAAAAATATTAGAAAGGCAAGCGATCAAAGGAATTGGACGATAGTTAGCGAACTTCCAGCAGGGAGGAAAAGTACCATGACGAAAGAGTTTGTCTCTGAGGCAAGGTGTCAGCACAGAAGCACAGTTCTTAAGAACAGGAGGAGGGACGCCTTCAGGACCTTCCTAGAGTTGAGCCCAGATAAGGCAGAAAAAACTTCTTTGGAAGAGATTCTAATTTCAGACATAATAAAGTGAGAGAGAGGAGGAGATGGAGGAACAGCACCGAAATCGTCCAGGGCTGAGTTGGGGGCGAAAGTCTGAGCGAAGAGTTCGGCTTTATCAGGAGAAGAGATGGCAACAGAGGGGTCGGAATGGAAAAAAGGAGGGAAAGAAGAAAAAGATGTAGTAGTAAAATTGTTGTAGAGGTTCTTGGCCAGGTGCCAGAAATAGCGAGAAGAATTACAGTTGGATAGGTTTTTACATTTTTGTCTGATGAATGAATTTTCTGCGAGTCAAAGAACAGATTTTGCACGATTCCGAGCAGAAATATAAGCTAAGTGAGAGTCAGGAGTTGGATGGCGACAGTAATTTCTGAAAGACTGCTCTGTTGCGGATAGCATTATAACAAGTAAAGTTGAACCAAGGTTTTTTTCAGCATTAGTGGTAGAAATAGAATATGGAATGCCAGGAATGTACACCTTCATGTCCGAGAGAATCACCTCCGTGATGCGCTCAGTGCACTCGGAGGGGCCCCGGCACGGAAACAGTAATTATTTCATGGGAAATCACAGAAGTACTGCCTAAGGACCTCCCAATAAGCGGCGCCAAAGTGCCAAAGGTTTCTCCTCTTGGGAGGATCCAAAGTTGAATTGGAACGATAGCATCGGAAACATATAAGATTGTGTCGGAGGAGCCCAACGGAGAAAAAAGTTTGACAGAGTGGTGAAAAATAAATCCAGAATGTTGGGGCTATCTCCAAGGCGATCGGGGATACGAGGAGGGTGCTGTACATTCTGCTCTAGGTCATTCAAGATAGAGAAGTTGTAAGCTAAGCTAGTTCACCAGTGATGTCAGTGAAATGAGAGGAAAACCAAAAGTGGTGGCGAACATTGAAATCTCCTAAAATGAAGATTTCAGCAAAAGGAGAGTGGGATAGAATATATTCCAAGAAGTGTACAGAAATATAGAAGTGAGGTTGCCAAAGAATTTTGGATAATCAATAGAATTAGGAGAAAGGTAGACAGCACAGATGTATTTAGTTTGAGATTGGCATGGAAACAGTAGCCAGAGGGTGCAGAATTCGGAGGATTCAAGTTCGGGAGTATGAGAGCAAGTTAGGTCGTTGCGTATATATACACAACATCCACCTTTGGAATGAAATTGAGTATTGGGAAAGTATGAAGGTACAGAAAAAGGGTTGCTCTCAGTCGTCACAGAAATACAAGTTTCAGTGAGGATGAGAAGGCGAGGTTTAGAGGAGGGGAGGTGGTGCTCAACAGATTGAAAATTTAAGGAGAGGCCAAGAATGTTGTAGAAGTTTATGAAAAGTGAATCAGGCAGAGGCCCAGAACATCTCGGATGGGCAGTAGCAGAACCATCCCCGCCGCCCGGGTCCACGTTCCCAGTATTAACAGCGGGGGAGCCAAAAGTGGGGATATTTATGGTCCCCTTCTCATGGGACTCCGAGGATTTTGAAGTCGGTGGTGCCATTTTGCCGTTTTTTTTAATTTTGAAAAAAATGTTTAGTATGTAAGATGCATGTAGTATGTGTAATGAGGAATAGCGACAGACGTAGATATATATATATATATATATATTATATATATATATATAATATACAGGGTGGGCCGAAAGTCTGGATCCATAGGAAAATATTTATTTTAAGACATAAATTACAACAAATGGTAAATACTTAAAATGAATATCAACTTTAACTCGTAAATGCGTATCCGTGATACTGTACAGTGGTTCGTACTCCAGTATAAACAACAAATTATAACAAATGCTCAAATTGGAGGCCTCTGACATCGAGACACTTAGGGATGGAATTTATGATTTTTAATAATTCTTCGAATATCGTTTACGTTCACGAGATGCGTGTTTCATTGATAATCTTCTTGTTGACTTTACTGGACTATTCGTTAAAGTTTCACATACCATTGCAGAGGTATTTTCATCAGTTGCAGTTTTGGACGACCAGAACGCCGTCGATCATGTACACTTCCTGTTTCTTTGAAACGTTTAAACAACTTACCAACAGTCGCATGTGTTACTGGATGCTTATCAGGATGATTTCTATTGAATTCAGTAGCAACTTCTCTGTGTGTAGCGCCCTGTCTTGCGTACATGAGCACAAGTTCTACCCGGTCTTCGAAGCCATTTCTGGGCTGAAATAAAAAAGTATTTGAGTATTTATACTGGAGTACGAACTACTGTACAGTATCACGGATACGCATTTACGAGTTAAAGTTGATATTCATTTTAAGTATTTACCATTTGTTGTAATTTATGTATTAAAATAAATATTTTCCTATGGATCCGACTTTCGGCCCACCCTCTCTCTCTATATATATATATATATATATATATATATATATATTATATATAGAGAGAGAGAGAGAGAGAGGAGAGAGAGAGAGAGAGAGGAGAGAGAGAAGAGAGAGAGAGAGAGATAGATAGATAGAGAGGGGGCTTACTTTTGGGAAAGAAGCGGAAGGCTTATGATTTTCAAGATAATCGATGGAGTTCCTGTTTACATTTTCGCAGTTCCGCAAAACCTTTGCCATAATTTATTCATCTCCAATTATACGAGAATATCGCCATATAATGATAGATTTCCCTTTATACACAACATTATATATATATATATATATATATATTAAACACAGACCGCGCATGGAACAAGGAACTCTTCTGGGAAAATTAAATTCACTATAGTCCGAATAAGTAATGGTAAATGACAAATACCATAGTTTTTCTTTTTCATGATGCTAGCCCGACGTGGGCAACGGGTCTCTCGCAAAGAGGTCCCATAAATATAGCTTCCCTCACCAGCTATCTGCAAAGCAGACAGGATCCAGCTTTGGGACATGGATCTAGGGTTTAAAGCAAGCCTAGTCCCACTACATTCAGAACCTCTATATAAGTAAAAGACTCGTTGCATTCACGTCGGATTGAATAAATCAAAGAAAAAGGGGTAACTATTGTATTTTTAGCCAAAAAAACAAAACTTAAACCTCAACCGGGACATTGAGCGTTCACTTTTCAAGGCACGTAACACGTCCGTTTAATATACACAAACTCAGAATGGTCCCCTGAGAAACTTATATGTTAAACACAGACCGCGCATGGAACAAGGAACTCTCCTGGGAAAATTAAATTCACTATAGTCCGAATAAGTAATGGTAAATGACAAATACCATAGTTTTTCAGAAAAAGAAAAACTATGGTATTTGTCATTTACCATTACTTATTCGGACTATAGTGAATTTAATTTTCCCAGAAGAGTTCCTTGTTCCATGCGCGGTCTGTGTTTAACATATAAGTTTCTCAGGGGACCATTCTGAGTTTGTGCATATTAAACGGACGTGTTACGTGCCTTGAAAAGTGGACGCTCAATGTCCCGGTTGAGGTTTAAGTTTTGTTTTTTTGGCTAAAAATACAATAGTTACCCCTTTTTCTTTGATTTATTCAATCCGACGTGAATGCAACGAGTCTTTTACTTATATAGAGGTTCTGAATGTAGTGGGACTAGGCTTGCTTTAAACCCTAGATCCATGTCCCAAAGCTGGATCCTGTCTGCTTTGCAGATAGCTGGTGAGGGAAGCTATATTTATGGGACCTCTTTGCGAGAGACCCGTTGCCCACGTCGGGCTAGCATTATGAAAAAGAAAAACTATGGTATTTGTCATTTACCATTACTTATTCGGACTATAGTGAATTTAATTTTCCCAGAAGAGTTCCTTGTTCCATGCGCGGTCTGTGTTTAACATATAAGTTTCTCAGGGGACCATTCTGAGTTTGTGTGTATATATATATATATATATATATATATATATAGTTGCAAACCCACAAGGAAAAAGAAAAACGATTCCAAGGCCTTTCGTGTATTCAGAACTACACCTCGTCAGGGAATGACGGATCCGCATCATTTTTAGCATCCGCATCCGCACTTCTGACTGCGGATGTTATGCGGATATTACGTCTAATAAATTGTGCAATTTACAATTAAATTAACTTATAAAGTAGCTTATAAGGCCCAGTCATGCACATTTCATGTAAAATATTAATTATTAATGAACAAACGGCGTTCCCCCCATCGCCACCCCCAACCAGCCCCCACCAGCTACGCTCCCCCGCAAGCCGTTACAGATACAATGGGGTCGTCTGCTGTAAATCTTGTAGAAAATCTTCTGTTATGTTTCATATTCGACAAAGTAGATCATATTAAGTCAGACCTTCTTGTATCTGTCTGTCATGATTTTTATGATTCAGAAGAAATAGAACATGCGAGGGTACAATTAAACACCCTGTTCGGTGCTTCCCTCCCAACTCGTAGAGGTAATTCTAAAAACGAGAATACCCTGAAAGACATTATAAATAAAGTGTCGACCCTCCGGGATAATGAGAATAATATTACCTTTTACGTTACTAACTTCCATAGAATACCGGTAATCTCTATGGGTGACGTAAACGTCTCGGTGCTCCTCAAACAGTATAATGAGGTACAAAAGTCGATAGTTGAACTGAAACACCAACACGTGGTGTCAAATCAGAAAAACGCGATTTCGATAGAACAGTTCCGGTCAGAGTTAGATGCGTTGAAAGAGACGCTCCTCCCAAAGCCTAGTTACTCGGAAGTAGTTCAGCAAGCCAGATCTCCAAGAAGCGCGTCGGGCAGCGAGGGAAACGAAATCCCCGCCTCCAACTCCCCCCCTGAAGATGGGGTGGAAACGCAGCATGCAGGGGTAGCGGTCAACCCCCTCCCGTTCAGGAAAGGACTCCTGCTCCCGATCTCACAATGAGGAACAGGGACGGTCCAATGCCGAGAGTCGAGGCATCATTGCCCTCCCCTGCCTCCCACTGCAGAGGAGAGGTGTTCGATTACGCCTCGCTCGGTACGCAGTTCCCCCCTCCCACCGAAGAAGGAGAGGCACGCGCGGCCGTCAGGGTATAAACACCGCTAACAGACCCTCACCAAGCCACAGAGTAAGGGAGGGGCCTCCTATCCCCCAAAGGTTGTGCCACCCATCCCCCAGGCAGGCGAACCCTGCCCAGCAGGGAGATCGAGGGAGCAGGACGGGTGGGTAACTGTTAATAGGCGCCAGTCCCAAAGGTCTCCTCAACCGGTCTCCGCGGCGAGGCCACCGATGGAGAATCTCACCCTATTTGTGTCGCGAATTCAGCTCTCGAACGAGGCAAGCGATATTCGACACATGATAGAAGAAATCATTGGTGAACACAGTATAGTGATAGTTAATAAACTAAACACGAAATCTCCGTATTATAACTTTTAAAGTAATAATTAAAGGTGTAAATGCGCATTTCAACCCGTATAATATGAGTCAATGGCCGACGGTATTATTGTTAAGGAGTTTATTCACTTTTCCAGGAGATTTGATAACAGGCAAAATAATAATAATAATAATATAATAATAATAATAATATAATAATAGGCGCCCTAACGGTAATGCCTGAAAGTTGTACTGTGTATAATAATAATAATCTTACTAATAATAAATTTTCTATCAGTCATGGCGGATAACTTGTTGAAAATAGTCTCATATAATGTAAGGTCAGTGAGGAATTCAACTGTAGATGTTCATAAAATCTGCGACAGTGCAGATTTGATACTCCTGCAGGAGCACTGGCTACCTAAGCAAGAGCTAAAATTCCTCTCTACCATCCATGATGACTTTATGTACCATGCGTCATCAGCAGTAGACTTGTCAGATGAATTAATGTACGGTAGGCCTTTTGGTGGTGTTGCTTTCTTATTAAGGAAAAATTTGTCAAAACATATAAGATTTTTAACAAGCGATAACGTAAGGTTGTTAGGCATTGAATTACAAGTGAACAATGATTGCATATTAATTGTAAACTGCTATTTACCATACAACAACGGCAGTAATCTAGATGAATACATTGATTTGCTGTACAAAATTAAGTCATTATCAGATAACCCCAAATATTCTCACTGTATAATAATGGGGGACTTTAACGCACATGTGAACTCGGAATTCTTTGGAGAATTGGGTAACATGTGCGAGTCGGCCAATTTAAGTATAAGTGATGTAGATGTATTAGGGGTAGCCAGTGGTAATTTTACATACGTTAGCGATATGAGTGGTACCACCAGGTGGATTGATCATTGTCTCACTAGTAATAATCTAAAGGATCGAATTGTTAGAGTTCATATTTTGCATGATTTCCTTCTTTCTGATCATAGACCATTAGAAATATTAATTAACGTTACCAATTTATGCGCAACACGACTTAACAAGAACTCAATAGGTAAGAATAATCGCGTCGATTGGTCCAATGTTAATATGCAGCAGAGAATAGAATACAAAGACAGAACATGTCACCTCTTTAATAATTTAGAAATTTTGCACCTTGGCTGTAATAATCCTTGCTCAAATGATTCTCACTGTAAACTCATAGATAGGTATTATAGTAAGATAATATCCCTGTTAAGAGAAGCAGGAAGCCCCTTGATTAAATCTTACAACTATCATACTAAGGTTATTCCTGGATGGAATGATTTTATTGCCCCCCTGAAGAGGGAATCGAAAGACGCCTACGATTTGTGGTGCTTTCATGGTAGACCCAGATTAGGACCAGTATACATAAATATGTGTAGAAGTCGGGGTCAGTATAAGGCGGCCATAAGGCGATGTAAACAGGAAGAAGAGTCTATTCGAGCATCAAAAGCCTGTGAAGCTCGCATAAATAACGATAATAACAAATTTTGGAAATTTGTTAAGAATCAAACGGGTGTCAAAAATGTCCTCCCTCCGACAATCGATGGGGTGTCGGGGGAGGATGAAATTGCAAAGCTGTGGAAAAACCACTACTCTAACATTCTTAATAGTGTGAGTAGGGATAATCTTAAGATAGATTGCAGCGAAACGATTGTGGGAGGGACAAGGGAAAATATTTTGATATCATTTTCTGAAGTAAAGAGGTTAATTAAAGAGTTAAAGACTGGTTCTGCGTCAGGGGTAGATGACTTATCGAATGAGCACTTAAAATATGCAAATGACGTAGTATGTCTGCATATATCATTGCTCCTATCAGCCATGCTTGCTCATAGCTATATCCCTGCAGAGTTCATGAGGGTATATATCTTGCCCCTGGTCAAAAATAAGTACGGAGACATTCTGTCCAGCAATAATTACAGGCCTATTGCTGTCGCTTCCTGCTTCTCGAAACTACTAGAAAAACTCTTGTTACTCCGATTAAATGATTTCCTATGGACATCTAATCAGTTTGGCTTTAAAAGGTCCCACTCAACTGACCTGTGTATCTATGTACTTAAAGAAACAATATCTAAATACATTGACAGTAATTCAACCATTTATAGCTGTTTCCTTGATATAAGTAAGGCATATGATAGGGTGAACCACAATATTTTATTTGCAAAACTAGAAGACAGGAAGGTTCCCATGTACATATTAAATTTATTGAAATTTTGGTATTCCCACCAATCTTTCACTGTTAGGTGGGGCAATGTACTATCCGAGTGTTTTGGCTCCTCTTGGGGTGAGACAAGGCTCCTTGCTCTCCCCTATGCTGTTTAATGTGTATATTGACGGATTAATTGCTTCACTTAATGAGGCAACAGTAGGATGTTGTATAGATAACACAAGGATAAATAACTTAGTTTATGCCGATGATATGGTGTTAATAAGTCCCTCTGTTAAAGGTCTGGATCGGCTACTAAAGTCTGCGAAGTGTATTCGCAGAAACATGATATTCTTTTTAATGTTACAAAAACTAAGGTTATGCAATTTCATCCTAAAAGCTGTAATCAGCCAGCTGATATAAGGTTTAAAATGAATGGTGAAGTAATTGAGGAAGTACAAGAGTTTAAGTATTTGGGTCAAACTATTACCAGCTCCTTGAGTGATGACTCGGATATAAGAAAACAATCTCGAAGCCTGTGTGCTAAAGCGAATATGACCATAAGGAACTTTCGTTTCTGTACAAGTGAAGCTAAAGACACACTCTTTCGTACTTTCTGCAGTAATATATACGGTCAGCAACTCTGGGTGAATTATAAAAAAGGTTCTGGCAGAACCCTAAATTTGCTGTACAACAGGTCTTTTAGACTCTTACATAAATTACCCCCGAGATGCTCAGCTTCGCAAATGTTTGCTACCCGCAATGTCCGAGCTTCCCGGAGGTAACAAGACGTGCTCAACACAGTCTAATGCAAAGAATTAAAAAATCAACCAACCCGATCATCCAAGCTATCCATGAGTCCTGCCATTTATCCTCTAAGCTATGGACTTCTTGGTACGAAAACGTCTGTCTGTAGCTCCACTTAACTTCGACAGTGCAGTATTATTTCTAATCAATTGTATATATTTTATCCTTAGTGTATGAACTGTCATTGTATTAATAATATTTGTCATATGGACTATAGTCTGCCAATAAACCTTTTCATTTTCATTTTCATTTTCATATAAACCTCAAAATATAAATAGCTGGTAACACAGAAAATTGAATGAAACTTGTTTCATTCAATTTTCTGTGGCTGAAACTATTGAGAAAGTTATTATTTTTATCATAATAAAAACATTAATATTACTTTTAATTCTTATGCATTGCCTGCCATAATAGTAATATCACGAAATTTGAAAAATTATGTCATATATTCATAATTCTATATTATACTGATAGATTAACTAAATATCCGCATTCGCATCCGCAGATGTTGAAAAACTGACATCTGGTCCACCACTAATATATATATAATATATATATATATATTTTATAAGTGGGTAATTATTTCAGGAAATTGAGAAATTTTGTCGGAAAAAACCGTTTTGTATAGAAATGTTTAATTAATCTGCCGTTTTATGTAATTTTCTCGCCTGAAGAAATATTATAAGCGATACTATGCATTACAAAAGTACTAATTAAAAGTTTTTATTTAACTGTCCAAGTTCGGCGATAAGTTTTTTAATATTGACATTAATTAGATGGCGATTATAACTCTCTCTCTCTCTCTCTCTCTCTCTCTTCTCTCTCTCTCTCTCTCTCTCTCTCTCTCTCTCCAGGGTCAAGGTATTTTCTTCAACCTTTTTCCGTACCTGCCTCTGGCAGGGAGGGAGCGGAGGGTGGGGAGAGAGCCTTCTACTTTTCTATCCAGTTTTCTACTACTGCTAGGATAGTTGAAAGAAAAATAAACTTTTACAAATTTTCCCTGGCCCCGTTTGCCATTACGTCATCTCCTCGTATGGGCCGCAAGGCCTTTTGAGGTACTTCTTTTCCTTGTAACTCCTTGTAACTCTCTCTCTCTCTCTCTCTCTCTCTCTCTCTCTCTCTCTCTCTCTCTCTCTCATTAACTTTTCTATTTTTCTTTACTGTTTTTTCCTTGTCGTAAATGATGAAACTTCTGATATAAAATACATTTTTGAGCAGATTGCGAATCTTTCTGGAAAAATTCAGTACCGATATATATATATAATATATATATATATATATATATATATATATATATATTATATATAATGATGGGGGTTGTTTAACCTCCTTCGCAACATCTAAGGTCATATGACAATATGACAGGGAACCTATAGTTTTGCGTGGGTCCTAACCACGGGTCGCTACATTATCTGGATACAGAGATGATCTCTCATTCAACTACTATCAAACCCAATTAATGTCGCTTAACTTCGCTGATCGACGGGAAGCGGTTTTGCGACAATGGCCACGAGGAAGCCCTAACGACTTGGTAAATTTCCCTTAATCTGAATTCGGACATGAGGGAACAGGCTTGAATTATGGTTTGGCGATCTAGTGAACGCTTTGTACCTGTATTTTGTCAGATTACTCAGTGGGTCTTCTATGAAATTCCAAACACCAGGCTCGTTACTGTTTTCCCTCACGATATTTATAGGAAGACTTTCTTTAAACTGTATTTCCTAATATTGGCACCGACCTGGCACTGTAAAGGCATCGTGAGTTAAATTCATTCATTCCTATTTGAAGTTATACTTTATAATACTATTTCATTGCATCTCGACAGAGGTTGTAGTCTAGAAACTCTATACATCTCTGTTTCTCGTCCAAGGTGCCGTAAGTATTAAAAGTCATTATTACAAATATAAAAAATACAGTACAGAATAGATACTGAAATAAGAAAAATAAGACGTGCATTTAATCCTTAGTAATTGACCTTAAGAAAATTTGTCCGTATTCGTTCATTAAGAGAGATTCCAACTGGTTTTTAAATGCATTTTCATTAGTAATATTTATATCAGTGCTTATATTATGCCATGGTTTCAATCCAACGAAAATATGTGATTTTTGGGATGAAGCCGATCTAAATTGAGGCATAGCATCCCTAGTTTTACTGTACACTGGTCTGGGATGCATGAATTTCTTGGTGAGTTACAAAATATTTACTTATCCGCTGTAAGTTAATAATTTTGTTTATACATTTCTGTCTTTGATCTTTAATAATTTTAACTCTTTAAAGAATTCATGTGAATGATCACGAAAATCTCATCAGTTATTATACTTATTGCTCGTTTTTGAAAAGTAAACATAAAATTTTAAGAATTGTCAGCTGAATTTGCACATGCAGGGCCGGAGCCACGGTTTGCGGGACCGAGTGCAAAATATTATGCGAGGCTGGCGATTAATATGTGGTAGTTTTTTTTTAATATTTAATAACGCAGTATTTACTTATATTGCCGTTCAGTTTCAATAAAAAAAAATTAATATAAAAAAATAAGAAAATTCAAGTCTATTTTTAGCTATTAATTTTATCAACCAGTAAAATAATCAATGGACAAAAAAAACTAATAAAATAACCATAAAATTCCCATAATATAAAATAAAATGTAATTCTTTTATTCATAATACAGGGTGTACATAAAATCAGGATCTATTTTTGTGAAGCACTTGGAAATTATATGGAATTCAATCATAAAATGATAAAGTGGTAACATTTATTAAATAATTAAGATAGGATTCGACGTGACGCCCATCAGTATCCCTGCACAGCTCAAATCGTTCCGCAGCATTTCTAAACACATTCTGGAGCATTTGCGGGGTTATGTTATCTGCAGCAGTTCGTGTACGTAAGTTTTCAAGACTCGTAATCTTCGTCTGATAGACGTGCGACTCGATAAAGCCCCATGCAAAGAAATCTAAAGGGGTTAAATCTGGTCATCTCGCTGGCCAAGGTCTGTTGCTTCCGCGTCCGATCCAGCGATTTGGAAAACGTCCATTTAGATAATCCTGAACAATTTTGGCATAGTGACAAGGAGCACCATCATGTTGATAGACGACGATACTAACAATCCTATCCCCAATCAGCTGAGGTTCAAGGAATTGCTGCAACATGTCCAGATAAATAAGCCCCGTAACTGTAGCTTCAGCAAAGAAAAAAGGACCATAAACCTTAGATTTTGTTAAACCCATCCAGACATTAACTTTAGGTGAGTCTCTTTCCCAATTTTGGACGAAATCATTCGGTCTTTCATCTGCCCAAATTCGACAGTTATGGCGATTTACTTTTCCACACGTATGGAAAGTGGCTTCATCACTAAAGAGAATGTTGTCCATTAAATTATCACTCCAGATTTGTTCTACGAGATCAGCACACACAGCACTTCGTCGAGGGAAATCTTCCTCATGTAAATCATGCAAAACCTGCAAATGATAGCTTTTCTTCTGCAAATTAACTTTCGGAATTTTGTGCACAGATGACGTCGGGAGGCTGAGTCTGTGTGATGCAGCACGAACGGACGTATGTGGCTCCTCAGTGATAATTCCGCGTACTGCTTTCACGGTAAGATCTGAAATACACGGTCGTCCTGATCTTGCTTCATCATTTACAGATCCCGTTCGTTTAAATTTGTTCACCAATTTTCGTATTGTCTTATCTATTGACCCCGGCTTATGAAATCTCCTTCTAAACTTCTCTCTGATGTCATTGTATTTCTTTCCCTCGATTCGCCAAATTACTATTGCCACACGCTCTTCTGTATTCATTCTAAGGGCTTCTGAAAAGAAAAATAGAAAAAAATAATTATTTCACAAAAATAGATCCTGACTTTATGTACACCCTGTATATAGATAAAATTTCGTATTATCATAGGAACTAGCATATTAGGCACACGTTACACGATACAATCACAAAAACCTAAACACAACTTTTTCAAAACAACATAAAATACAATTCTTTTTTTTAGTGATATAAAGGAACAAAAATATTAGGCACAGTTGCCCGCATATGCAATGTTCCTCGCTTCACAGACGACTCCGTACATGTGACAACGCCGCAGTGATAGTCAAGGTACCCCAACTGGGGGGAAGGTGGGGAGGAGGGGGGACAACCGAGTCCAACAGCATATAACACAGATATATACTGTACTGTGTATCTAAAGGACAAATGAATGTGCAGTCATTGACATACAGGTAGTTATAATGTAATGTCTGTGTTCATAACGATAAACAATTAATATGATTGTGAACAGCGTTGAACTCCATGTATTTTACTAGTCTTATACAGTAACTAGCGGAGAGACCCGGCAACTGCCCGGGTGGAAGTTGAACGCTATATATATATATATATATATATATATATATATATATATATATATATATATGCCCGGTTAGGTCAATTGAATGCCTGGTTAGGTAAACTGAGTGCCCGGTTAGGTTAATTGTACGCCCTTGACGATTGGTTTGGTTAGGTCGTGAAATTTTCGTTAGTTTTAATGAAAATATCACGACTTAACCTAACCAATCGTCAAGGGCGTACAGATGACCTAACTGGGTATTCAATAATTTTACTGTAGGTTTCGATATATATATATATATATTATATATATATATATATATATATATATATATATATATATATATATGGGAATGAACTCAGAATGGTTCCCTGAGTTTTTTTGATACACATATATATATATATATATATATATATATACACATATATATACACACACACATATATATATATAAAGATTGCATATTATGCTCCAGATAGGCAAGAAATTCAAAGAAGCACGAAAACGGTTGACTTGGGGGTATTAATGACCGGTGATGCCAAATTCGAGACACAAAATCAGATAGCAATAAACAAAGCAAAGAGAGTCACGGGACAGGTACTAAGAACGTTCAAAAGGAGGGACAAGACAGTAATGATTCCCATGCTGAAAACACTGATCATACCAAAACTTGAATACTGCTCAGTTTTGACGTCCCCATATAAAAAGGAAGAAATTAATAAACTAGAAGAAACGCAGACATTTCACAGCCAAGATTGATGGCTGCAAAGAACTCAACTACTGGGAAAGACTACGCATACTAAATCTGTACCCCGCTGGAAAGAGAGAGAGAGAGAGAGCTGTACCATAATCTACATATGGAAAATTATCGAAAAACTGATACCAAACCTCAAACAAAACCCAATTACCATCCAGACAACGCTGGAAAATAAGAAAGGCAGAATGCGTAGTGTTCCCAAATTAAAGGCCCGACAAGAGACCTCCTCAACTCTGAAGGAAAATAGCTTGGTTGTCAGGGGGCCAAAAATTTTCAACCAGCTTCGAAAGGACCTCAGAAACATTACAGGGGTCAAAGTTGAAGTCTTCAAGAGAAGACTAGGTGCCTAGCTCAGGACGGTACCAGATGAGCTGGATGTACCTGGCTATGTACGATGGAGAGCGCAAGAGAGCAACTCGCTCCTCCACCAAGCCAGGACTAGAGGCGGGGCCACCAACTTGACCTTCGTGTGAAGAAAAACCGACGCACGGAACCCAAACAAAGTTAACAAGGTGTGTATATATATGACCTCGGAGGCCGAAACCACATATCCTATATATACTGTATAGTGTATATATATATATGACCTCGGAGGCCGATGCCACATAGCCTATGTTCTTCCCCGCCCTCAGTTACCCCTATCCTCCAAGTCTCATCCAAATCTGGCCAATGGTTTGGCTGGCCATAAGAAACAGAGAAAGTTCGCAGGCAGTTCGACCGTCACAATTATTAGTATACAGGGTGTCCCATAAGTCCGGCATCATTGGAAAAATAATAAAAAAAGGCAAAACAAAAGCTTTTATTTACAGAACGTGCTCAATATGTCCACCATTGTTTTCAATACACAAATTCAGACGTGATACCAAGTCAGCAAGCACACGGTGAATGATGTCAGGAGTAATGGTGTTACATGCCCCAATAATGCGCTGCCGCAAATGTTCAACACTCATAATTTTCTCTGCGTATACCAGCGCTTTCAAGTGGCCCCAGAGATAAAAATCTAGTGGCGTGAGTCCGGGCTTCTAGCTGGCCATTCCACAGGCCCTCGAAGTCCTATCCAATGAACACGGAATTGTTGGTACAGGTATTCCCTTACTTGGGTGCTGTAATGTGCAGGAGCGCCGTCTTGCTGGAACCATGTTGGGAAATTTCCTTCTTCGTTCAAGACACTGGGAAATGCTTCTTCCTTGAGCACACGTAGGTAGATGCCTCCAGTGACATGTTCATCGAAAAAGAGGGGGCCTATGATGCGATCCTTCCAAATGCCACAGCATACCATCACCCGAGATGCACCTTGTTCCTTTGAAGAGGTATACCAGTGAGGGTTGTTTTGAGACCAGGAGCGGGTGCGGGTGTTCTGTCGATTTACCTCACCATTTCCATAAAAAAACAGCCTCGTCACTGAACAGAATGGTGGACGGGAAATTGGCATCCCGAGCATAAATTATGGTTTGTAGAAATAGAAAAATCTGAATTTCTCCTATGATGGCGGACTTATGGGACACCCTGTATATAAGGTTCCATTTTGATTACTGCAAGTCTATATGAACAGCTACCACAATACAACTGTTTATATACTAGTGAATTTGAACCAAAAATAGACATTACACAACCAACCTCCACACTCCCTCATTCCCCTTACCCACCCACCAGTCTTCTTTCTATTACTCTTGCTCATCATTATCATATATTCATCATCCTTTTTACATGTTTTTCGCTTCCATCCTCAACCTGTTTTGTTCTTCATATCCCCAGTTTGTGAGTGGGAGAAAGTGTTTTGGAAACAGTAGCTATTTGTCTTTGAGTGTTGCCTTCTTTATAGAGAACAATAATTTTCAACCTATTCTTGTATGAAATTTCTTTATTTGGAGCCATTATACTATCTTATCGTAAAAAAAATTAGAAGACGAGACACTTTTTGTATTAAAGTTTGGCAAATAAGATGATATTTTTAAAGAAACTTACGATTACATGAGGGTATAAACAACATGTTTTATAGATTTAATGACTCACCCATGTTATTACATCAAATCGAATACTGACTCATCGGCATTGACAGAATCGGCTATTTTTGGGGCACTGGCATCGGCCAAATTTAGCTGATTCTCTTACTGATTATTTGAAATTTTAAAATTTTTATTACAAAACAAAATCTAGATTTACAGAAAATTTAACACCAAAAAACACTATGATAATTTATATTCATTTCAAAGTGTAATTATATAAAAATATTTTTCATTCACGAAAATGGCAAAGCATAAGTTGTTTATAAATTTACATTTTCTCGACTAGCTAATCTCTAAATATTATAAATTATTGTAATGTAATTGTAATTGGTTGTGTAATGTCTATTTTTGGTTCAAATTCACTAGTATATAAAAAATTGTATTGTGGTAGCTGTTCATATAAACTTGCAGTAATTATAATGGAACCGTATCAAGTTATCACTGTATAAGACTAGTAAACTACATGGAGTTTAACGCTGTATACGATCATATTAACTGTTTATCTTTATGAACACAGACATTACAATATAATTACCTGTATGTCAATGAATGCACATTCATTTGTCCTTTAGATATACAGTATATGTCTGTTATATGTTGTTGGACTCGGATGTCCCCCCTCCACCCCACCTTCCCCCAGTTGGGGTACCTTGACTATCACTGCGGCGTTGTCACATGTATGGAGTTGCCTGTGAGGCGAGGAACATTACATATGCGGGCAACTGTACCTACAATAGTGTTACAAAAACTGTTAGAACTGAACTTTTCTTGCTTTCAGTAAAGGAAAGTCGGAAATAACATCAGAGTTGGATAAGCCTAGCCTAGTAGAGTCAGCCTAGAGATTCCGGAAATGGTCCAAAGCGGGTAGATTAAATTGAGGTCCACAGTAGGATTCCTCACAAGACTAGGTTAGGGCAATTTACTGTAGCCTTTGTTAAACTACAAATTAATGCTAGGTCTTGGACCACAATGTAGATTTAATCTAACTAAACCTAGTTTAAACTATTATCACTAAATTGAGGCTTAGAAATACAACAGTTAACTTACCAAGTCAATTGTTCTTAAATAAGTTTTGATTTATTCAATTACGTTTAGTTTTGTTTAGGAGTAGTCCGTCCATTTGTTGAATTTAGGTGAGCACACTTTTAAAGCTGGTTTGTATCAGTTGTAGAACCAATAGATGTTTTTCCCGTTAGCGTTTCAAGCCCTCAGCGTCCCATGCTGCTAATGACGCTATATCTTGCCGCCTTTTTCTTTGTTTCTCTAGTTTTTCGTTGGTTGGTTAGTTGATCGGTAGTGTCATTGTATCAATACTATCAAGGACGCTTTACCACACAGTATATAAATACTAGTGTGGAGATTAACTCTGGTCAGTAACCGATTGGTTTCATCCACTTAGTCATTGTTATAAATAATATAAAAGGAGTTTAATAATTGTTAGATTAACTACCTACCTACTCAGTGGACTTTTTTCATTAAAAAAATAATAATAATATATTGATGATAATAATAATAATAATAATAATACATAATATATTAAAATAATAATAATAATAATAATAATAATAAAAACGTATTGTATTAGGTTTGAATGCAGCTTTGACAAGTAATTGTGATTTATCAATAGTTATAAAAACATCAGTCTTGATAGTTTGGCATCACACTGCCGCTGCCGCCAAAGCGAGGAGCAAGTCCAAGCTCGGGGCCAGGTGCGGTGCACCCTTCGCACCCGCCTAAAATCGGCCCTGTCCACATGCAAGGTTGCAGTACATTATATAAGGAAGAACAAGAATATGATACAGGACTAATAAAACCTGTTTAGGAACTATATCTAAGTTTAAACAGTATAGCAACACTCCTAGAAATCAATGCAAAAAACTTCACTTTTTTCTACGTGAAGGTCAAAATATGAAAATAAAAACCCACTCTAATAGACAGAGTTTATTTCCACAACACTTTCGACGCCCACTGGCATCCTCCTCGGGTGGATACAGAAACACGAATGAACCAAAACAAGAGGGAAAAACAGTCCAGGGACCGACCGTTAAGAAATTCGCACCTAGGTTAGATCCCATTCTCCCGACACCAGAAGGGCATTTTCATTAAGTACATTCGCGCAAATTTAAAACTATCTTCCTGTTCTAAACATACAGATTCTATTATTTTTTTATTTTTTTACATAATTATTACATTTATTATTAAATTTATTACATTTAATATTGCATAATTATTTATCACAGAAATTATAAATTTATTATTACATTGGTTATTACATTGTTGTTTATTATACAGAACTTATAAACCGAAAAACGAATGAAAAAAGCCGATTAGGAAACAATCCAGAGACCATTGAGAAATTCCCACCTAGGTTAGAGATACCGTTCTCCCGACACCGGAAGGGTATTTTATTACAGGGTCCGCTTATAAGTACTTCTTCTTCTTCCGCAGCTTATTATCCCATCTTTACATAGGGTCGCTGTTTTTGGTTCGTCTTCTCCACTCTCCTCTGTCGTATACCACGTCCTCCTCCAAGTCCTTCTCCCTGATGTCCGCCACCACACAGTCCCTCCATCTCGTCTTCGGTCTTCCTCTTCTTCTCCGTCCCGGCAACTCCATCTCCAGCACTCTGCGCCCCACATACTCCTCCTTTCTTCTCCTGACGTGTCCATATACCACCTCAGCCTGGCCTCCTGCACCTTCTTAGATGCTTCCGCCACCTTCACTGTTCCTCTTATATGCTCATTTCTGACCCTATCCCTCCTCGTCACTCCACACATCCATCTCAACATCTTCATTTCAGCCACATCGATTTTTCTTTCATTGCTCTTCTTCATTGGCACAGTCTCCATTCCATACAACATTGCCGGCCTCACCACTGTTTTGAATACCTTTCCCTTCAGTTTCACTGGGACCCTCTTATCACAGAGCACCCCTGATACGTCTCTCCAGTTCTTCCACCCCGACTGTATTCTACAGTTTCTCTCTCTCTCTCTGTTCCCCCCTCTGCATCCACTGTTGACCCCAAGTATTTAAAATACTCCACCGCCTTAACACGCTCTCCACTCAATGTCACTTCCCCTCCTCGGTCCTGCTGCACATTACATCTCATATATTCGGTCTTCTTTCGGCTAATTCTCATCCCCCTACTCTCCAACGCCTCTCTCCAATTTTCCAACTGCTGCTCCACCTCCTCTTTCGTCTCCCCACTCAACACAACATCGTCTGCATACATCATGCACCACGGCGCCTCCTCTTTAATCCTGTCCGTCAACACATCGAATACCACATTGAAAAGGAAGGGGCTCAAAGCTGATCCTTGGTGTAGACCAACTTCCACCCCAAAGCTCTCTGACACACCCACGCTACTCCTCACCTTAGTTGTTACTCCCCTGTACATCCCCTTGATCAGTTTAACATACTTCTCCGGTACCATCTTTTCCCTTAAGTATCTCCAAACTTCCTGCCGTGGTATCCTATCATATGCCTTCTCCAAGTCAATAAAAACCATGTGCAACGCCTTCTGCCCCTCTCTGTACCTCTCTGCCAACTGGTTCAATGCAAAAACTGCATCGGTCATTTATTATTGCATTTACATTTTTTTAACATTTATTATTATTACCTTTACCCTAATTATTAAATTTATAATATTACCTTTATTATTACATCTGTTGCATTTATATTTATTTCCACATTTATTACTTCCATTATTACATTTACTAAAAGCGAGTAAGGAAACAATCCAATCCAGAGACCTTTAAGAAATTCACACTTAGGTCCGAACACGTTCCCACGACTCCGTAAGGGATTTTTTGACCAAGAATCTCATTAAAGGGTCTAACTTATAAGTACCTTCGCACAAATTAAAATTATCTACTTTTTCTATACACACAGATTCTATTATTTTTCTTTTGACATAATTATTACATTTATGCAAATGTAAATGCAATAATAAATGCAGTAATTATGTCAAAATATTAGAATCTGTATGTATAGAACAAGAAGATAGTTTTAATTTGTGGGAATGTACTTATAAGCGGACCCTGTAATAAAATGCCCTTCCGGTGTTGGGAGAACGGTATCTAACCTAGGTGCGAATTTCTCAATGGTCTCTGGATTGTTTCCTAATCGGCTTTTTTCATTCGTTTTTCGGTTTATAAGTTCTGTATAATAAACAACAATGTAATAATAAATTTATAATTTCTGTAATAAATAATTATGCAATATTAAATGTAATAAATTTAATAATAAATGTAATAATTATGTAAAAAAATAAAAAATAATAGAATCTGTATGTTTAGAACAGGAAGATAGTTTTAAATTTGCGCGAATGTACTTAATGAAAATGCCCTTCCGGTGTCGGGAGAATGGGATCTAACCTAGGTGCGAATTTCTTAACGGTCGGTCCCTGGACTGTTTTTCCCTCTTGTTTTGGTTCATTCGTGTTTCTGTATCCACCCGAGGAGGATGCCAGTGGGCGTCGAAACTGTTGTGGAAATAAACTCTGTCTATTAGAGTGGGTTTTTATTTTCATACTCCTAGAAATCGTTTTAGTAATATATCTTACATGGTTCTTCCACTGCAAATTCTTGTCTAGCATTACTCCAAGGAACTTCGTTACAGTACAGTTTTTTACATCGAATTCACCAATCATCAAGATACACATTTCGCTTTGTATTAAAAACCAGAAAATTTGTTTTATTTTAAAGTGTTTATTAGAGGTCAATCATTCCACACCGTTGGTAAATTCAATTTTAAATATGTTCTTGTATTAACATCTTTGCAAGAAAAAGACACTTGTATAACACTGCCCAACACCAATTTTGCTGATTTAATTATAACACCTGTTTTTAGGTAACTTTGGTGTGCTAATTTCAAAAATCACCTTAGTTTTTGCCTATCACGTCAGGTTTTCGAGCAATCAAATACTGAGCTATCGCATTTTGGCAGGGTTATGCCCAATTTTTTTTCTTTTCAAAAAATAAGTTTTTACATACTCAGAATCAGCATGGAAAAGTAAACAATTGTGCAGGGAGTGAACTTTAATATACAATGACACAAAGTCATTTATTGACACAAAGTGATTAAAAGTGTTTAAATGAGCAAAAAATGAATCCATGATCATGACGTCACGCTCACACCTGGGGAAATCACAGATACCCAAGATTTTAATATGTTGTACATGACCTTTAGATTTAATGCACAGATTTGCGTATTCCACAGATAAAATTTTAACAGCAAAACAGCTGTTAACAGGTCTCAAAAATCATCAATTTTGATAAGTGCC
Source organism: Bathynomus jamesi (assembly GCA_023014485.1). Classification (NCBI taxonomy): domain Eukaryota; kingdom Metazoa; phylum Arthropoda; class Malacostraca; order Isopoda; family Cirolanidae; genus Bathynomus; species Bathynomus jamesi. The sequence continues at coordinate 465,607 of JAJOZX010002612.1, read as the reverse complement.
CTTCATGGATCACCCAAAATAGGCATATTGCATTGCACATTGCACGAAAACCTGATGTGATGGACAAAATCTAAGGTGATTTTGGAAATCAGCACATCAATATTATCCAGAAACAGGTCTTAGAATTAAATCACCAGCAAAAAATGTTTTTTTGTTGGGTAGTGTAATCTGCAAACATTAAGAAGTTAAGTGTATCAGAAGAGCATAGAAGATCATTTATATGCAATAAAAATAGCAATGAACCCAAGACTTAGAACTGAGATACACTATGTCTTACAATCAGTTTAGTAGAACGAACATTATTTAATGACAGAATTTGATGTCTACTGGACTAACTTCTAAATCAATCACTAATCACTCCTCTAAAGCCATTACATCAAAAGACTTACTGAAATCCATACATATACAGATTAAAGAAAGTAAAATGCCATAACTTTAAACAGAATTATCACATTTTAGAAAGCATTCGTTTCTTTAGTTTAAAAAGAAATTTACGTCTGTTTTCCGTTCTTTGTGTTTCTTCTACGTGCAGCTGACATACTAAAATGGCGATGAAAATCTCGTGCGTCGGACAGATGAAATTATAAAGCGTAAACAATAAAAAGATAGTGTGACAATATTAAAGTGCCATTTTCTCAGGATTTGATACACCCACACACCCATATACAGAGTGTCTCAAAAAATGTATACAGACTGTGCGCGTTAATTAACCGAATTTAAAAGTAAAGAGAGGGGCGATTAGGAGTTGTAATAATACCTGATAGATGGCGTTAGCGTATGATGGAGTGATCACACGCACTGCCTTATGGGTACCCATAAGGCAGTGCAAAACGAAAAATGGCGGCTGCTCGTTTGTCATTAGAGCAACGTAAGTTGATTTTGAAGTGATATTGGAAATCTGAGAACATTCGTAAGGTGCGAAGATGGTGGAGTCGTGAGTTTGAAACTACCCCACAAACACGTTTCACCATTTCGAGAGTACGCAATAAGTTTGAAGCGGATGGTACAGTCAGTGGCGGTCCTGGCATTTTTGGCGCCCTAGGCGAGATCATGCAAAGGTGCCCTTCCTCTGTCAACAGCACACTCCCCCACCCGCCGGTGCATAACCTCTGCTGCAATAAAACACTGAACACATTGTCTTTAAAACACAAAGCGCCTCCTTCATTTATTGTTCTTAGCTTCAAGTAAGAACAAGTTGTCTTGAAACAAAAACTTCAAAGAAATCTTGTATGAATAATAATTGAACACTCAATAAAGATTTGCAAATATATTGCAAACAAAATAAATATTCCAATGTATAGGGTGATCCAGAGAAATGGGACCCAAAAGAAACCCCTGTAACTCTTAAAGTATAAGTCCTTTTATAAAATCATACGCATCATTCGAAAGAGGATAGTTACAAGTTTGTACAGGATTGTATAGGTTTTGACAATAGAAGATAAGATAAGATACAAAACAAAATAAAAGTGTTAGTTAAAACTAGCCCTTCAAGATGACTGCATGGACTGTGGAACAGCTGCGTTTCATAACTGAGCAATATTATGAGCATGGAAGAAGTGTAGTTTCAGCTCAAAGATCTTTCGAGACAAATTTTCAGATGTCAAAATCACCTTCTAAGAAAGTAATCCGTCGGTGTGTCAGAAATTTTTCCCTAACTGGCAGCATTGGAAAAAGAAAACCAACTGGAAGAGTGCGCACAGCAAGGATAGACGAGATCATTAACGAACTCATGAAATTGTACAGGATAATCCTAACATAAGCATCAGACGTGCTTCTCAGCTGTTAGGAGTTGGATATGGAACAACACACCGTATATTCAAGCAAAATTTAATGCTCTTTCCATATAAAATTCAAACAGTGCAACAACTAAACGATGGAGATTTCGCACGAAGACGACAATTCTGTCAATGGATCCAACAGAAGGTAAATGACACCACAAATTTTCTAGCAACTTTGATTATGTCAGACGAAGCCCATTTTCACTTGAATGGAACTGTAAACAAACAAAATTGTCGTTTCTGGGCAACAGAAAATCCATTGAATATTACCGAAGTCCCGTTGCATAGTCAGCGTGTAACTGTTTGGTGTGGTCTTACTGCATCTAGATCATAGGGCCGTACTTTTTCGAGGATTCCACCGGAAACACGGTCACTGTAAATGGTGATCGCTACGAAAAAATGTTGACCGATTTCCTTATTCCTAAATTAAGAGATCTTTGTCTAGAAAACCACTGGTTCCAACAAGACGGAGCTACCTGCCATACCACGAGGAACTGCATGGCAGTTTTGCGTCAAACGTTTCCAGGCGAGTTAATCTCAAGATTTGGAGACGTTGAATGGCCCGCAAGGTCTCCGGATTTTTCTCCCTTAGATTATTATCTCTGGGGATATTTAAAGAGTAGGGTCTACAGAAATAACCCAACGACCTTGCAAGAATTGAAGGCCGCCATCACAAATGAGATACAGGCCATACCACCGCACACTCTTGCAAAAGTGATGCAGAACTTACAAGCGAGAAAACTGGAATGCTTGGCAACTAATGGAGCACATTTGAAAGGAGTCATTTTAAAAAAATAAATATTTCATAATAAACTTGTAACTCTACTCTTTCGAATGATATATAGTTTTTATGAAAGGAATTAAATATTAAGAATATTTGGCTTTTTTTTATGGGTCCCATTTATCTGGATCAGTATATTGCACACAAAATAAATAAATAAAAAACACTAATAAATCACACAATGTAACTTAATAAAGGAATAAGATTGCCAGCTAGCAAATAACGAATTTTAAATTTGGTTTGGAAGTTTTAGGTCTAGTTGTTTTCCTAGTAAAACCTGATCCTCCTGGTCTTCCTTGATGCAAATTCATCAATGATGTCATCATAGGAAATCTGCTCAGAAACCGCATGGTTAATACTGATGACAGCAAAACCACTGAGGCGGTCTTGCATCATGGTGGATCTCGGGTAAGTCTTGATGAGCTTGAGCTTGGAAAAGCTCCTCTCCGCTCCAGCCAGCCATTGGAAGGGTGACGGCAATCCTGAGGGCGACCCAGAGGTTGGGATAGATCTCTGAGCTGCTTTCCATGGATAAACGTCAGCAGCTGAACTGCTGTCATGCTCGTAGATGGCAGTTCAGGCAAATTCTTTAATTCCTGTGCCAACTCCCTACCATCTAGATCAGAATGTCCTCAACAGCTTAAAGTGTTGCTGAGGGTTTCTGATTGCTCTGTCATCTCCTCATTTGACAAGTTTTGGAAGTTTGAGAACACTCTAAACTTGTCTCTCACTTCTCCCAAGGTCTGCAATCTTTCCTGAAGTGATGAGATAGCGGCATCCACCACCACATAGAAAAAGGTCACCTCCAAATTTTTAAGTGCGTCATTGATGGGCTCATCAGGGGACTCAGAGGAGAAGTGCCGCTTTGTGGACCTCAGCCTCTTTTGCTGGAGAACAGCCTCCACATTCATGTCTTCGCACATGTTCATGGCTGAGGTTTGTGCAGCGACAAAGCCTGTTGTTCTCTAAGTGCTAAGAGTTGTTTCAGTCTTCCTTAACAGATTGACAGCCACATCCAACTGCATTGAGGGAGACTGGATTAGTTTGCTGACTTGCTGTATGTGCTTAGGATGTCATACCACACCACAGTGCAGATTGAAAACCGGTATGACCTTATCTCCTCTGCCAAAGACTGTGCCTCAATCTTTACCATAGGGTCAGTGGTTTGACCCCTCACCTCAATGAGTGCCTCTCTCACTGATACTACTTGGTACCTTACTGGCTCAATTTTTACAAGCAAAATCGATACCTATCACCAAGAATAAATATAATATCTATCTCCAACCGGGGTTGGTGAGACTGTAAGTTGGTAAATTTCTCGAGCCCTGGACTGGACCCTGTTTGAGAAAAAACAAAAAACGGGCATGCCATGTCGCCCCGCCACCAATTGGCGCCCTAGGCGGCCGCCTATATCGCCTATGCCCAGGACCGCCACTGAATACAGTGCAAGACGCGCATAAACAGCATTCAGGGAGACCTCGCACATCAAATGGTAAAGACAATGTTGCATTTGTGATGCAAGCATTCGTGTGATCGCCAAGAAAATCTGTAAGGCAGTGTACGCGCGAGACTCTTACCAGCAGGACAAGTGTACACCAGATTTTGAAAGCTGCTAAGTGGAAACCGTACGTGCCAAGACTGTTGCATGCCATCAGCGAAGACGATCCAAACCGTCGAGTTGAATTTTGTGAGTGGTTTATAAGCATGTGTGATAAGAATGAACTGTTTGCTGACTTGATTGTCTGGTCTGATGAGGCTAGCTTTAAGCTAAGCTCAACGGTACAGTGAATCGGCATAACAATGTTTACTTTCCCCTCAAAATCAACACATTCATGAAGAATAGGCAGTAAAACCCACCAGGGATGACAGTGTGGTGTGTGGTGTCTTCCAAGGGGCTTATAGGACCATTTTTCTTTAAAGGGACTGTCGATGGTACTGCGTACCTAAACATGCTACGAGAGTGAATTATGCTTGCCATTCATCAACTGTACTCCGAGAAAGAGTTTTACTTTTAACAAGATGGAGCACCCCCATATTACCATTGCAATGTCATGAATTACCTCAATGCTCACTTACCTGAAAGATGGATAGGACGACGAGGAAGTGTGGAGTATACCTCCCCCCCCCGTTCTCCTGATTTAACAACACTAGACTTTCACCTGTGGGGTACCCTAAAAGATACCATGTACGCTACACTGGAAGAATTGAGGCATAAGATCGAAGTAGCTTGCGCTGCTATTCCACCAGAAACCTGTACAGTGTACACACGTTTGTCGCTCTGTTGCACGTCGTTGTCAACACTGCCTGGATGCTGACGGCGAACATTTTGAACATTTGCGTCAGTAAACCAGATGCTGCAACATATTGCTTCTCCAGATACTGAACATCCCCCCTTGTTGTATTTAATAAATTATTTTAATGTATAAAGTCTGCATACATTTTTTGTAAATATATACAGTATATTTGTTACATAATAAAAAATTAATACATTTTTCATTAAACAAAAATGAGACGGGTTGAACTTGGCAACTACGCCACGCGGTTCGAGTCCAACTAGCTCACATTTTCCCACTTTATTGCCTTTTATATTTTTCCATCCGAAGAGTGTTCATCACGATAAAATTAACTTTCTTTTATAAAAACTGACTGATTGACTGATTGGTTGATTGACTGATTGGTTGGTTGGTTGGTTGACTTCCTGGTTCGAGCTGATTGTGTGAATCCATATACGACATTTCGAAGGGAAAATAAAATGATTGACAATTATTACGATATTTCACTGATATTTCTATGACAAATCTAAATTTAACTTCACATCATGAGTATGATCTGAAAATTTACTGAAATGAGCAGGAGATTCGTGGAATATTTTATTGTCCTCTTTTATGTGTGTGTGTGTGTGTGTGTGTGTGTGTGTGTGTGTGATGTCTGTGATGATTTATAAAATAACATTTTATTCTAGGTATTCATAGAGAAGAAAGGCATATTGATTATTGCGACATCATTCATCTCTTCATCGACCTATATGGGTATCACAAACTGCACAAAACGACGATCATACACTCAATACCATATCTCCTACACCAAAAAGACCGAGCACGTAAATATGGCAGTGCATGCCCTTCAATACCCTTTACTGAGAACCACCTCGTCTCTCATTGGTTAATATAACCAAAATCATCTGATATCATTGATTAATTCGAAACAAAAATAAAACTTTTTCTGACTTTGCTTCTGTCTGGAGGAGAGAATTTTTAAGATTTGGATTAGGTTACCATAGTAACGTTATAAATAAAAAAATATGTCCCTTACATTTAGCATTTAAAGCGCTACTGTGCGAAGATTTGAAAGCATTATATACACTGTGTGTATATATATATAATATATATATATATATATATATGTTAAACACAGACCGTGCATGGAACAAGGAACTCTTCTGGGAAAAATTAAATCCCTATAGTCGAATAAGTAATTTAAATGACAAATACTATAGTTTTTCTTTTCATGATGCTAGCCCGACGTGGGCAACGGGTCTCTCGCAAAGAGGTCCCATAAATATAGCTTCCTCACCAGCTATCTGCAAAGCAGAGAGGATCCAGCTTTGGGACATGGATCTAGGGTTTAAAGCAAGCCTGTCCCACTACATTCAGAACCTCTATTAAGTAAGACTCGTTGTATTCACGTCGGATTGAATAAATCAAAGAAAAGGGTAACTATTGTATTTTTAGCCAAAAAACAAACTTAAACCTCAACCGGGACATTGAGCGTCCACTTTTCAAGGCACGTAACACGTCCGTTTAATATACACAACTCAGAATGGTCCCCTGAGAAACTTATATGTTAAACACAGACCGTGCATGGAACAAAGAACTCTTCTGGGAAAATTAAATCCACTATAGTCCGAATAAGTAATGGTAAATGACAAATACCATAGTTTTTCTTTTTCATTCAATCCGACGTGAATGCAACGAGTCTTTTACTTATATAGAGGTTCTGAATGTAGTGGGACTAGGCTTGCTTTAAACCCTAGATCCATGTCCCAAAGCTGGATCCTGTCTGCTTTGCAGATAGCTGGTGAGGGAAGCTACATTTATGGGACCTTTTGCGAGAGACCCGTTGCCCACGTCGGGCTAGCATCATGAAAAAAAAACTATGGTATTTGGCATTTACCATTACTTATTCGGACTATAGTGATTTAATTTTCCCAGAAGAGTTCCTTGTTCCATGCACGGTCTGTGTTTAACATATAAGTTTCTCAGGGGACCATTCTGAGTTTGTGTGTGTGTATATATATATATATATATATATATATATATAATATATTTAATAGGGTGATTCAAATTTTCGAAATTTTTATTTTTGAGAGCGGCACCCCATACTCTTGTTCCACTTCATAAAAGAGTATTTCGGGTAAAGTTTTGTCTTTTTTGGATTATATTTAAGGGTCGCTACCAGATAGAAAATTTTTCTACCATATGAAGGACTTAGTTGTTGAGTGACTGAGTATTTTGTTCCGACTTTCTTGTAGTTTTGGTAGTTATAGTCAAAGTATTTTTAATAATTTCAACTAGATACCAATTAGACTTAAGAAGCATGGTGGACAAAGTTGAAACCATATTCAGAGAATGGGAAAAGCTGAAGAAAACCAAGAAGAACAAAGACAAGCGGTCAGAGAAATTAAGACAGATAGAGGAAAATTGGAAAGCAGACTTAGATTTATTTGACGTTACTGATGCCGATGCTTTGAAGATGATCAAAACTGATGAAGCTCGAGAGTTCCTTGCTGCTCAACGTGAGAAAGGAAGACAAGGTAAGATGGGAGGTGCAGACCGAGCACTAGCCAAGAGAGAGGAAGAGTTAACGAAAAGCCGACATTTAAGAAAAGAATTGCGCAAGAAAAAGAAAATAGGAGACAGCGTGAAGAAAAGGTTACTTTTTTGTTCTCTTCAGAGTCCTCATCTGAAACTGAAATAGAAAGCAAAACAGCTGATAAAGAAGAGGCAACATTTGTGCTTTGGGGAATCTGCAATCATGTTAAGTGCATGAGCTTTGACGCAACAGCTGCCAATACTGGCTTAAGAAATGGAGCCTGCATTCTCTTTGAACAGAAGATGGGGGAAGATATGTTGTGGCTAGCAGCATGTCGTCATCACATGCTGGAGATAATACTTGAAACGGTTGTGTCTACCTCTCTATTGTGTTCAAAAGGTCTCGAAATCATCTTTTTGAAGCGGTTCCAACGTAAGTGGTCATCAATCAATCACACTGACTACCAGACAGCATTATCTGATACATTTACTACGCATGAAGTTGCTACCATCAGGGATGAAATGATAACATTTACATCAAGTCAGCGAGAACAATTCCAAATTTAGAACAATTATCGTGAATTCCTGGAACTTACAATCATATTCATGGGAGGAACACCAACCAAAGGAATCTCTTCTAAGCCTGCAGCAGGTCTTCATCGTGCCAGGTGGATGGCCAAATCTACCTATTCCCTGAAGATCTGGATGTTCAGGAGACAATTCAAGTTGATCGCAAGAGATGAAAAAGGATTTTGAGACATCTGTATTTTTGTTGTTTGGTTGTATGTGAAGGCTTGGTTCACAACAATAGCAGCATCTTCTGCCCCTCGACCAGATCTTCAGCTGCTGAAAAATATTGACAAGTACAAAAACCAAAACAAAACCATTTCAGTTGTCATTCTAAATAAATTTTGGGGTCACCTCTGGTACTTGTCTGAGGAACTGGTTGCACTCTCTTTGATGACGATGTGTCTGCTGACACAAAATACAAGATGGTCCAGGCCTTGCACACCTAAGGAAATGAGCACCCGCTGAAACGTATCAATCTGGACTCTGCAATGATTCAGCATAGGAAATTAGAAGACTGTTACTTCTAATACTCGTACGTTCTTCTAAATTACAGGGATGTCTTTGGACTTCCTGGACAAAGATGTCAAAAAGTTGAACAACGACAGTACAGACAATTATGTTAAGGTTACTGTCCAGTGCATAAGGGTTGTCACTGACATTGCAGGACGAGTAGTAGTAGTATTAATAGATGAACATAATAAACTTTTGACAAATGACGAAGAACAGAAACAATTTCTTCTGTTGGTAGTCAAAGAACACCACAAAGATATCCCGATCGAAAGAAAATGTCACTTACGAAGTAATCTGCTATCTGATGAGTGATGAACTTAAACGTGTAAGAGATAGAGACTGGTTTTGTTGGATTTCCACTTTATTTCTGTAAATATTTGGTTAAATCATGTATTGCATCATGGAAGTTGCTTTATTTCAAAACACTGGATGTTTTCATAGATTTCAGACTTCATGAATACACTTGTTTGCTACTTTGAAAAATATATTATAATTTGTCTTGTTTTAGTTTCCTTTTCTTAGCATCTCCAATGAATAATGAATCTCTAATGTTAGAACATAAAAATTTTCTCGCTTTAACACAAGTAAGAGAAAAAACTATTGAAATTAGTTAAATTTACTATTAGCTGTGTCACATTAAAAATTTAACTTGTAGGTTTTGTTCAAGTAGCAAGATGGCCGAAGGGTGTAAATTTCAATGGCTAGTAGCGACCTCTAAAATTCGTTTAAATGCTATGATACTTTCACTTATGATTTTTCTCAAAAGAATGAACAAAATGCTGAGGTGACCGAATAAAAAAAAAATAAAAAAAAATGAAATACTGATATCTCTCTCTCTCTCATATATATATATATATATATATATATCATCCTAAAAGTTGTAATCAGCCAGCTGATATTAGGTTTAAAATGAAAGGTGAGGTAATTGAGGAAGTACAAGAGTTTAAGTATTTGGGTCAAACTATTACTAGCTCCTGAGTGATGACTCAGATATAAGAAAATCTCGAAGCCTTTGTGCTAAAGCGAATATAACTATAAGGAACTTTCGGTTCTGTACAAGTGAAGCGAAAGACACTCACTCGTGCTTTCTGCATTAATATATACGGACAGCAACCCTGGGTGAATTATAAAAATGGTTCTAGCAGAACCCTAAATTTGCTGTACAACAGGTCTTTCAGACTCTTACATAAATTACCCCCGAGATGCTTAGCTTCGCAAATGTTTGCTACCTGCAATGTCCCGAGCTTCCCGGAGGTAACAAGACGTGCTCAATACAGTCCAATGCAAAGAATTAAAAAATCAACCAACCCGATTATCCAAGCTATCCATGAGTCCTGCCGTTTATCCTCTAAGCCAGGGCTTCTCAAACTTTTTTCACTTGCGACCCCTTTAGATCAGACAAATTTTTTCGCGACCCTTCACTCAATGTCATAAAAGCAATAGGTACTAACACTGTATATTTATGAAAAAAATAATATTTTCAAATGTTTCTGCGACCCCCAATAATATTTACGCGACCCCTAGTTTGAGAAGCCCTGCTCTAAGCTATGGAATTCTTGGTACGAAAACGTTTGTCTGTTGCTTCACTTAACTTGGACATTACAGTATTATTTCTAATCAAATGTATATATTTCTATCCTTAGTATATGAACTGTCATTGTATTAATAATATTTGTCATATGGACTATAGTCTGCCAATAAACCTCTTCATTTTCATTATATATATATATATATAAATATATAGGCTTTGCAGATAGCTGGTGAGGGAGAGAAGCCATATTTTTGGGGCCTCTTTGCGAGTGACCCGTTGCCCACGTTGGGTTAACATCATGAAAAAGAAAAAACTATAGTGTTTGTCATTTACCATTACTTATTCGGACTGTAGTAGATTTAATTTTCCCAAAAGAGTTCCTTGTTCCACGCATGGTCTGTGTGTTTCATATATATATATATATATATATATATATATATGATGGATAAAACCACGAAGGAAAGGAAAAACAGAGTGGTGCTCAAGCGCTTTCGTCTAATGACATCCTCAAGAACAGTGTTCCTGAAGATGTCATTTGACGAAAGCGCTTGAGCACCACTCTGTTTCCTTTCCTTCGTGGTTTATTCATCATAAATATTTTTCATGTGTTACTGTACTTTCGTGAAATAATTTTCATATATATATATATATATATATATAATACCATCACTTATATATCAATTTTAATTCTTATGACTATCTTACAAAGAGTAGAAAATTCCATACACAGTAAAATACATAAATTATTTATAAGCATTTTCCAGCTTTGTTTTCCCGTTTAAGATATTCGTCCAATATATAGGGTGAACCAAATATAGGTGGACAGTAAATGATAACGTTTATTTTGAGAATACATATTTAATTTTTTTGTATACTATAATACAAAATAAAATTTAAATAAATTTAGTTATAATATTTAATATAATATAACACAAACACCATAGTTATAATGAACACCATAGTTATAATATAATATAACACAAACCGTATTCAACCTACTGTCCACCTACTTTTGGTTCACCGTATATGGAAATATGAAATATACTATATATATATATATATATATATTATATATATATATATATATATATATAATATATATATATATATATATATATATATCAAAGCTATTGACTTCTCCTTAGGGAAACGGAGCTTACAGATGAACAGAAGGACCAACACAACGGCAAACATTTTCATTTATTTTTTGTACTTCAGACGTTTCGACAAATCTTTTGTCATCATCAGTGAATTAAGTCTTAAAACCTTAAAACAAAAGTAAAAAGTGAAAATTACATCAATACAATATTAAAACCATTAAAATTAAAACCTTAAAACAAAATGAAAATTGCATCAATACAAAATTAAAATTAAATTAAATTACCTCAATAGGTAAATACACAATGTTTACATTGACCTCCATACTTGGCAAAGCCTAAGAGAACACTGGATGGTCAGAGGATTAGAAGGTATATGTCTATGAGAATCGGTTGGTTTGTTAAAAGAGCTGTAATTTGTAAGATGAACTATTATTGTTAATGGAGGGTTTGTTTCTATAGATGTACAAAGATTCTAAAATTCGGAGTTCTGTGAGGTTATTGGATCTAGTTAAAATTTCAAACTGAGTTTTGTGAAGGGGATGGTTGCTTTCATTACTATGGTTTCTAATTGCGGATTGTGGAGGGCTACTGAGGGACGGTTGGTACGGACTGACAAGCCCAAATGTTAGAAAGGCGCACCTCCAGTTGGAGTTGAGTGCTGCCAATATACGCAGCCTTACGGCTGTCGCACGTGTATTTGTAACAACATTGGGGCATACAGTTTTGGGGAATTCATCTTTGAACTTTAAAAATTTGATAATTTAAGTGGGTTGACGAAGGCGAATCTAAAATTTATTTGGGGATAACTAGACTTGAGCAGTTTGGACAATTCACCTCGATACGCAATGATAAATAACCATAAAAAGGTAATTTAATATATCTGGTTTCTTTTTGTACTGTAGTTATGGGGAGTTTAGTATTAGAAGTGTTATTTAAAAATTTCTTCAATTGGTTATCAAATAGATTAGAAGGGTAGTAATTGTTAATAAAGTACTGTCTTAAAAATTTAAATTCTTCGTTTAACGAAAAGTAATCCGAACAAATACGGTAACTTCTTGTTAATAATGTTACTATAGCACTAATCTTATATTTATAAAACATACAACTTAAATAATTGGTTCCCAAGCCAGTAAAAGTTTGTTTTCGAAATAGTGAAGTTTGGAACTTATTATGAGCCCGTTTAACTAAAACATCCAGGAAAGGTAAACTATTATTTGTTTCGTTTTCACAAGTGTACTTGATATTACTATGTTGTTTATTAAGATAATCAAGAAAAAGTTTTACCCAATGCCCCAATGTTGTTTACAAATACACGTGCGACAGCTGTAAGGCTGCGTATATTGGCAGCACTCAACTCCAACTGGAGGTGCGCCTTTCTCAACATTTGGGCTTGTCAGTCCGTACCAACCGTCCCCTCAGTAGCCCTCCACAATCCGCAATTATAAACCATAGTAATGAAAGCAACCATCCCCTTCACAAAACTCAGTTTGAAATTTTAACTAGATCCAATAACCTCACAGAACTCCGAATTTTAGAATCTTTGTACATCTATAGAAACAAACCCTCCATTAACAATAATAGTTCATCCTACAAATTACAGCTCTTTTAACTAACCAACCGATTCTCATAGACATATACCTTCTAATCCTCTGACCATCCAGTGTTCTCTTAGGCTTTGCCAAGTATGGAGGTCGATGTAAACATTGTGTATTTACCTATTGAGGTAATTTAATTTAATTTTATATTGATGCAATTTTCATTTTGTTTTAAGGTTTTAATTTTAATGGTTTTAATATTGTATTGATGTAATTTTCACTTTTTACTTTAGTTTTAAGGTTTTAAGACTTAATTCACTGATGATGACAAAAGATTTGTCGAAACGTCTGAAGTACAAAAAATAAATGAAATGTTTGCCGTTGTGTTGGTCCTTCTGTTCATATATATATATATATATATTATATATATATACACACACACCTTACCTTACCTCACAACCTTACAAAGGTTTCGCGCGATTATTTCTCATTTCGCGAAGGTCAAGCTTGTCGCCCCTCCTCTCGAGTTGGCCTGGTGAAGTAGTGAGTTAGATTCTTGCGCTCTCCACCTCACACAGCCAGGTACGCCTGGCTCATCGGGGATTGTTCTGAGCGAGGCGTCTAGTCTTCTTTTGAAGACTTCCACTGCAACTCCCTTCGTGTTTCTTAGGTCTTTGGGCAACTGATTAAACAGTTTTGGTCCTCTCACTACAAAACTATTTTCTTTCAGGGTTAAGGATGTTTCCTGTCTCGCCTTCAATTTGGGAATACGACACAGTCTACCGTTTTTACTTTCCACCGTTGTTTGGGGAGTTATAGGGTTCAGAGTAAGATTAGGGACTAGTTTCGCCATTATTTTCCAAGTGTAAATAATGGTGTATCTCTCTTCTCCTTTCCAGTGAATATAGGTCTAGTTCGCGTAACCTTTCCCAGTAATTTAGTTCTTTGCACCCATTGATCTTGACTGTGAAGTTTCTCTGGATCCCTTCCAGCTGTCTAATGTCTTCTTTTTTATATGGGCATGTTAGGACCGAGCAGTATTCCAATTTGGGTATTATCAGGGTTTTCAGTAGAAGAATCATTACATTCCTATCCCTTCGTTTAAAGGTTCTCAATATCTGACCCGTTATTCTCTTTGCTCTGTTTACTGCTATCTTATTGTGAGTTTCAAATTTCGCATCATCTGTCATTACAACCCCTAAATCTTTTGCTCTGGAATTTCTCTGAATTTCCTGTCCATTTGGGGTATAATATTCCATGGATTTTAGGTCTTCTCTTTTGCCGTACCGTAATAGCTGAAATTTCTCGGTGTTAAACTTCATATTGTTGTCTTCCGTCCACTTGTAGATTCTGTTTATGTCGGTTTGTAGAGATCTTATGTCTTCTGGGTTTCTTATTTTTCTACTGATCTTTGTGTAATCCGCAAATGATGTTACTGTGCTATCTCTGGTAACGTCCTCATCTATGTCAGTTAGCATGATTATGAAGAGTAGTGGAGCTAATACTGTTTCTTGTCGTACTGAGCTGAGGACCTCTGATTCTGATGAAGATACTCTTTGTACTGTAACGACTTGCCGCCGCTCAATAAGGAAATTATATATATCTATATCTACTGTATATCTATATATAAAAAAAAAAAAATATATATATATATATATTATAATATATTAAACATTCATATAAATAAATTTATAACGTATATAATAATATGATAATAATAATATAGATCTAAAAATATTTGATAAATTTCCTTTTAGTTTTTGAGTTACAAATCATTTTTTTTCAGTTTTCGGTAAAAGTGTCAATTTGGGGAACGAATTCTATTAAACTTCAGAACCAAACGAAACATAATAAAAAGTTTAATAAATTTTTCATTGAAAAAAAGGAACGAGTTAAACGACAAAATTCGTGAAATACTATACAGTATATATATATATATATATATATATTATATATATACACAGGGTGTCTCAAAAGTCTATCTATTTCGGTGACATTAGATGTACTTCTGGTGCAAATTTGTGTATTTAAAAAAAGTTAATTGGTTTATTATCTTGACATGCTTGAACAATTCCTCGAACCTCAACTTCTTACAGATGGCATTCTTGACACAGTAGTTTTTCAGCAGGATGGAGCACCGTGCCATTATGCAATAATTGTACGTGATTATCTTGACAGACGTTTCCCCGGTCGCTGGATTGGTCGTGGAGGAACACAACCATGGGCAGCACGTTCACCCGATTTAACACCATTAGATTTTTTCGCCTGGGGTTTCATTAAATCTAAGGTGTACACTGGTAGAAGAATTAGTGATGTAGCCGAACTTCGAAATCGTATTACCGATGCAGTTCAGAAAATAACACCTCAAATGCTGGAAAGTGTGTTCCGGGAAACAACTTATCGCTTTGAGCTCTGTAGAGACACTCATGGTCGCCATGTGGAGACAGATAAATAAATAGCACTAATTCTTTGTGGCACTTTGAAATAAATATATTTTTCATGTCTTAAACCAGTTTTTCGTAATTCCCATTATTTTTCAAAATAGATAGTGACTTTTGAGACACCCTGTATATGGAGACTGAAATAAAACGTGCAGCATACAGGAGGATTCGTCCCTGCGCCTCCAGGCCATGAACCATGTACGTTTACTCACTCTATATATATATATATATATATATATTAGTCCCACTATACAACAGATGAAGGAAAATAATTAAAAATATATACTAGCGCTTTCGATGTCTTTATAAGCTTCATTATCGGTTTATCAGTTATTTCACTATTTAACAAAGAAACAACAATTATTGCACCCATTTAATATATATATATATATATATATATATATATATATATATATATATATATACTAATAATCTTGACGTTTCCATTGAAACACTACTGCTCTTCTCAAGTGTCAGGAGGAGAGTCGACATCTTTTGTTTTTAGGTCGAGACGTCGCGTCTTCCAATAAATATTGGATTTGGTTTAGTGAGGCTTATTTGTCTTAGTGTGTGTGTATATATATATACAAGGTGTCCCAAAAGTCAGTTTACCGAGGAAAATGTTTTCTCCTGATGATTATTCGAAACATTATGACAATTTTTTTTATAGCAAAAAGCCAGCATGTCTTCAGGACCTTAAAGACTACATTTGTGAAGAATTGCAGCTCTTGAGCAATGATAAGGAACTATGTAAAGCAATTTGCCGGTCAACCGTTGACAGATACAAGATGTGCATCGAACAACATGGACGACATTTTGAACAGTTATTGTAACCAGAACTATTCTCATGTTTTGTAAATATGTTTCAGAAATTTTTTTTCTTTGTTTTCTTATGTTTTGTAAATATATTTATGAAAAGTTTTTTTCTTTGTAGTAAACTCACTTCAGGAGAACATTTTCTTCGGTAAACTGACTTTTGGGACACTCAGTATATATATATATATGAATGTATATAATGTTACGGCATGCGGGAGGTGCCCCCTTGGTGCATTGGTTTCTGCGAGTATGTAGAAGTATTACGGCGTTTGGAAGAGTGAGGTCCATGGTGTAATGGTATCGCGTCTGACCGGCAATCGGAAGATCCCGGGTTCGATTCCCAGGTGGTTACCTCATTTTTTCATTTGTTCCGTTCTTTCTTTCTCGTCTTGCGCGGAATATCTCCTATACAAGCGTCGTTCTTTACGTTATTTATACTGCGTGTTCTTTGCAGTTGAATGTATATAATGTTACGGCATGCGGGAGGTGCCCCCTTGGGGCATTGGTTTCTGCGAGTATGTAGAAGTATTACGGCGTTTGGAAGAGTGAGGTCCATGGTGTAATGGTATCGCGTCTGACCGGCAATCGGAAGATCCCGGGTTCGATTCCCAGGTGGTTGGTTACCTCATTTTTTCATTTGTTCCGTTCTTTCTTTCTCGTCTTGCGCGGAATATCTCCTATACAAGCGTCGTTCTTTACGATATATATATACACACACTCATACATATATATATATATATATATTATATATATATATGTCTGTAAACAAACTGTGGAAGAACGCAGTTGTGGAGGAATGTCGTCTTTATACTTGAAGAGACTGTCAATGGTTCGATATGGTCACAAGGCTATTTCATGCGAAATTTGAGGGTGAAATTATTTCACTAATTTGGTAAGATTATTCCTGTCTGCCAACTTTAAATTACCCTTATAAGGAATTGCGAAATGTAAGCTTTCCTTAGGAACTGTTTGAATAGCTAATTTACATGAAATTATTATTGTATTCAAGGTTAGACCCATTATTTATAGATTCATTAAATTTGAGGGGATACCCGTTTTGGCAACAACTTGCATACAAAATTTATTTCAAATATAAAGGGATGTATAATGAGCAAATCCGGTAGACTCTCTTCGTCAAAGTGGATATAAAGTTGCGTCTCAAACTAACAAACAAATACAGAAAATTTTGTAGTTAAAAAGTTGGTTTATGGTAAATTGACGTTAAAATGAATCAATTTCACGGGTAATGTAAACATCAAGGAAGGACAGTGTGTGATTATGTTCAATTTCGGAGGTGAATTTAATGTGTGTGTGTGTGTGTGTGTATGTGTGTATGTGTGTGTGTGTGTGTGTGTGTGTGTGTGTTTAGAATTCATATAATTAAGAAACAGTAGGATATGGTCACGTGACCGGAACATTAGGAACGTTTACAAGAGGGGCCTAAAATGTCGAATGCAGTCAGCCGTTCAGCTAATTCACTACGTGGTAGCGCAAGAACGCGTTGGCTGAAGTAGGTCCAAGAGTAGACCCGGTGGCCACACCGTCCGTCTCTCGATGATAAAGACAAAGCAAGCTTTATTAACCAAATATAAGTCTAGACTTAAAAATATTAATCCTAAATAATCAAATAAAAGAATGAACTCTCGTCAGTTAATTCAGTGTATAACTTACAACGTGGAAGTACAACATTGCTAATTCCAAACTCATCACAGAAATAGACCTACTTTTTGTAATTGAATTTAATGGTACCTATTTTTTTCATTTATAGGAAACGATAATACTATAAAAATATGAATAACGTTCAGGTAATCTGCTAACTATTCTAATTTTTGTGACGGTCGAACTGCGAACTTTGTTACTTATGGCCGGCCAAACCACTGGCCAGATTTGGATGAGACTTGTGAGATGTGGGTAACTAAGGCCGGGAAAGAATATAGGCTATGTGGCGCCGGCCTCCAAGATTATCTGAGGCCGCTAGATGCCGTTTTTGCCTTTTCCCGGCTTAGGAGGCCAAATTTGGACTTGCTTATAAAGCAAAAAGTTGTAGGAAATGGTCAATTTAGGGGGTTCGGATGGGGTCAGATGACCTCTACGAAGTCACTGGAGGCCGTTTTGTGCTGATTTTATGGAATTTTCAGAATGTTTTCGCTTTTTCCTCTGAACTTTCTAGAATTTTCTGTAACATTCTAGAATGGCGCTCTCTGCAATGGAATACGATTTGCTGTGAAGCCGCTCTTGCCTCATGTCATTGAGGCGACGATCATATCTGGCAATTCCAAGGGTAAGGACTTATTTAGGCAAAGAATCCCGATCATCCCAACAGATCTACCCTTCGAGTTCAAGCGTCTACAATTTCCTGTCCGACTCAGTTTCGCGATGAACATCAACAAGGCCCAGGGGCAATCCTTGAAGATTGCTGTAGTGAATCTGACATCTCCATGCTTCTCACATGGTCAGCTTTACGTTAGTTGCTCAAGGGTGGGCTCTCCAAACAACTTCTTCATCCTTGCTCCTGGAGGAAAGACTGTGAATGTCGTTTACCCCGAAGCTTTGACTTAGAATCTTATGTCAGAATTTTCATAAGGTTGTTTACTTCACCTGTTGATTTTGTTTGTAAAACCTATGTAGAAAGTCAATAAAATACAAGAACATTTTACAACCTGCTTTACTTTTTTATTTTAATGTCTTGAAACAAGCCAAAAGCGTTCAACTTCCACCCGGGCAACGCCGGGTCGGTCCATTAATAATTTAAATAGTGTTTTTCTCCTTCCGTGTAAGTACTCTGCATCACGCATTTAGTATTTATACGTCATAAAAGTTGTGTACGTTACAAGGACAAAGTGCTTGCGCAGACAGCACAGTATACCCTGTGTTTTGTACGACTACCTGTGTGTGTGTGTGTGTGTGTGTGTAATTTAAGTTACAACACGACTCGGGTAATTCTGACAACAAGGAGAGAAAAATATTTCCCTTATTTTCAAAACTTCCAAAGTAATGTAGTGATTTTAACAAGTGAACGAGTTCAGACCTTTTTTTTTATACGAGCTGAGTTAAAATAACTCAATAGTTTTTAAGAGTGAGAGTTCAATGGATCCGTATTCTTCTTCGGGAAATTTTCCTTCAAAATTATCGCATTTTGATTATTGGAAACGTGTTTGCGCGATCATTGAAAGCATTTGTAAGAGCTGCCTCGCAACGAGGTGAAGAAAATGAATCGGGGAAAGAGAAATGAAGAGAAAATAAGAAGTAGTGAGGAAAATTGAGAGAGAGAGAGAGAGAGAGAGAGGAGAGAGAGAGAGAGAGAGAATAAGTTAAAAAACAACAACAGGAAAGAATTGAGAAAAAGGTCAACCGTCGAAAAAATGAAAATGAAATGAAAACTTAAAAACATGTTATTGAGGAAATGAAAAAGAAAAAATTTAAATTTTAAAAAGGAATCAAAAGAAAACGAGAGAGAAAAATATATTAAAATGAAAAAAAGGAAAATCAAAGAGAATGTCGCCAAGAAACTAAACACAAAGAAAACAAGAAAGGAGAAAAACGAAAAAGCTAGAGACGGTTCAGCCGATCGCGTTTAAGAATCTCTCTCTCTCTCTCTCTCTCTCTCTCTCTCTCTCTCTCTCTCTCTCTCTCTCTCTCACAATACTCCGACATTACAATAATCAAATGCAAAAATTGGAATCATGTTCTAAAACTCATAAATTTTATTCTTAACGACCATTAATTGAAAAAAAAGAGTAAATTGCAAAAATAAGTTACTATCGATATTTAAAATAATTTCTATGATAGTTATGCGCTGCATGATCTTGAATAAAACGCAAAAACTAGAATGGTAAGCGAAATATTTAATACAATTAAATTAGGGAAAGTTTACGATGACGATATAATAAAACCTTATAAACAGATGGATAGTTTTCTTCCATCATCGATCAGCTCAGAAAAACAAGACGATACTACAAACGTTTGGCACGATTGCCACTTGTCGCACAGTGGAACATTTAAGATGGCACTTTCCATTTCCAATATAAAAGTATGAGTGTAGGCCTATATTATTTTTTGTTACTGATCATTGAAGGGGGGTAGGGGTATGCAGTGAAGGGGGGTGGGGGAATGCTGCAGGTGCAACAAGGGGTCACGAAACTTGGAGGCGGCGTTATCCCCCAAGAGAAAGACAGGAGAAGGAGAGAAGGGGAGAGAGGTGTTCACCTGGCAGGAGCCAAATGCATATTAACACTTCAGCCGCCCCTCCGTCCTCTTATAAGCCCCTAATCAGCCAGTTGGCTTAGAAAGCGTAAATGGCTTGTACAGGTTGAGTTGTCAGATACCACTTTTTATTTTAATTGTTCAGGTATACATTATTAGGGTGAGTTGCTAGATACCACCATTTATTTTATTTCACACGAGTTGCCAAATAGTGTTTTTAATTGTTCAGGTATACATTATTAGGTTGATTTGCCAGATTGTACCATTTATTTAATTAATTCTTAGCAGTTGGCTTAGAAATCCGTCAGTAGGTTAAGAATGCGTAACCAGCCATTTGGTATAATTGTTTACAACCAAAAGAATTAAATAAAACATTACATCATTGTGTTTATTAAATATTGTAAATATATAGAAAATAAATACACATTGGAATGATCAAAAAATAAAAAATAAGAAATAATATAACCATCAATGTAGCAGAAATATATATACACACACACACACACAATTATGTTAAATAAATAAATACATACATTTTATCTTCTACCGCACAAAATAAAAATAAGAAATACAAGACGTATAGCCATCAATATAGCAGAAATATACACACACACAATTGTTAAATAAATAAATACAGACACTATCTTCTACCGCACAAAATAAAAATAAGAAATACCAAACGTATAGCCACCAATATAGCAGTACAGGCGAAATATATATATATATATATATATATTATATATATATATATTATATATATATATATATTTATACACATATATATATATATATATATATATATATACACACACACAATTATGTTAAATATATATATATTTCACTTTTTTTGAAAACACTAAACTCGCACTTAATCGAGTCTACAATTACATTGTTATTGCTCTGCATTACGCAGTATATGCGGTTTAATAATATTTCACCGCTTAAGTTATAGGGATACCTATACTCTATATAAAGGGCCTTCATATCGTTCAGTACTATTTTTGTGCCCACTTTACAACCGGTTGGTAAGTTATCTTTAAATACGTCTAGAATACAATCAAAAGCACGCACAGAGTTCATCGTTAGCCACAACGTCAAATACAAGTTTATAAACACGCCTTTCTAATCGAAGGTTTATTTCTACCGACCCGATGTTTTCAATCGTGAATTCTTCTTCACACTGCATAGCGACAGTTGAAATAATCTTCTAAGTCGTTACGATAGCTGCTTGTTATATAAAGAAATAGTTCTTCAGGGTGAACGGTGTAGGTGAGCTCAGCCCTGTACAGATGAAGTGCTTTGTACCAAAGTTCATGATATTTCAGAGAGTCTAAACTTTTTAAATAAACGTCCAGCTCTAGACCATTCTCACCTTGTTCAACCCTACACTCGGTAAACCCATCGAGCAGAGCGGTGTATGCGTATTCAAGAACCGTATCAAAATAAAGCATATCCGTAACACGTGCACCTAATATAGGCTTCAGCTTGCGGAATCCGACGATTTCAAACATTCTGTCGAGAATGAAACGGTTTCGCGTAGGGAAAAGAGAGTTATTATCAGAAGCATTCTTCCACATCAACCGTATATCAATGCATGGCCGATCGTTATTTATACACAACGTACATACAACGGCGTATGAGGGGGTGTCACTAATCTACTGTCTTCTTGTACCGACACCTGTAGGAATTTTATAACGATCTTCACTCCACTTCTCAACTATCACGAAGATGCTATTCATCTCCTCGACACTTAAATAAACAACATTCCGTTTGTTTGTTTGTTTGTCTACAATCCGTTTCCAGTATATAGTTAACGATAACGGATTTACGCCTGAACACGCGCAACGACTTCGTCACGGACACATCGTACACGGCGTTGAGAATGCTGCTCAAAGGAAGTTCCATCGTATTCGAGGAGCGCACGTCCACTCGGATCAAGCTCTCAGATAACTATGAGGCACATGCAACGCGAGGGTTCGGCGGGAGGAGTGAGTCGCACCATAATCTAATAAAACGTGTACGGCGCTGATCTAACATGAATCGTTGTATCCCATTATATTGGGCAGGTGTTTTGAGAAATTTTCCGATACACGAAGTAATATCGGTTTTAATATTTTATCACTCCCACTTCCCCGAATACGCACCAGGCATTTTCCTTCAGGGTAATTTTCACGAACTAAACACATTTTATAACGGTTTTAATGTTTTACCACTCACCATTTCCACAAACTAAACATCTTCACATTCCGGCGCACTATTTGAGAGGAACATATGCCCATATTTTTCCTTTTTGTTTAACAAGCGATACTCATCTCTAAGGTCTGTTAAAAACTCACGCAGGGCATTAGCCACAACCTCACTACAAACTTCGTCATGATATATATAGTGATAAAAATACTTAAGATTCTCCATGATGACAAGATTTACATTTTCAGTCGCAGGGTACGAGTACTCGGTATGATGCAACATGACATAATAACGCTTGTCACACCACTCATCAACAAGACTCACTATCCATAACCGTTGTTTCTCTTCTGCACGTGTTGTTTCTTTTACTTCACGGTATATGTAAGCTTTCATAAAGTTTAGTCCTACAACATAGTTCAACACATCACTTGTCCCATGAAATCCTACAATGCTCTCACCAGAATAGCCATAGAGTATTTGTACATCTTGCTCCTTCGCACGATTCAATGTAAATTAAAAGCGTCAAAGGAGGGTGGAATAGGGAGTTTTTCAGTATCCACTACATCTTGACACTTTGCAGAATACCATTTCATAAACGTTGAACAAGCAATATTAAAGGTAGCCATTACTACTTTCTGTCTACGCGGGAGAATACACGTCTGATGTCCAGGGCTTACTGTGATCAACTGAGCACGCAGGGAAGCCCAGGTAGTAGCATGACTCACGTTGCTGGTCTTAACAATAAACACATGAAAGATTATGGTATCCAAAGGGTATGGTATCATAGGTACCAGGTAGCTGGTAACGTTTCCTATAGGTGTTACGGCACACCTTTGTACCCCTAAGTTCCTTCACGCCCCCCACCTTCTGCGCCCGAAAATTGTGGGTGCCTACAGTTAGTTGGGGAGGCCGATCACCCTCATCATCGTCCAAGCACACTAGATCCTTCAACGATTCAAAGTTAACGACCTGTCGATTCGCATGGTTGAGCGTGATACCCTTTGCTTTCACGATATATTTCATATCCTACCCCACCTTCACCCGTACCCCATAAGTTTTTGGTCCTGTTGAGACAAAAGAGTCGGTGTGTGCGATGTCTCCATACTCATCCTTGATCTCATCAGTCAACTCACCGAGGAATTCACAAAAAGGTGGCATGTATTCACCATCCCTCTCTGTGAATATCACACTATCTGTATCAGCGTACAATACTCTCCGCCCAAGAGAATGCAATAAGCCCCAAAGTTTTATGCGTGCGTAGGCCGTTGTGAAGCTGGCTGCAGGTATGTTTGTAACCCGTGAGGTATCTGTGGCCAATTCGGTATTGTTGTACTTTATTATGTAAGTATTACCTACATTCATGATCTCCATGACCTTTTTATCGGGAGCATTGGCATAATTCCAGACTTCACTATAACTTTGTGCCAAATGAACGTTCCTTTTGCTGGTATTCCGTGCAAATTTTCCCCAAAGACTGTTTAGACAACTTTGCACTAAAGCGCTTGCCAGGGTTCTTTACAATTTGGGATCGGTCAAGCTGTATACCTTCACGGTCACGGTAACGTTGAATATAGGCCGACTTTTCATTTCGGTATCAACTCCTCGCGGATACCCTGATGCTTCGACCTTATCTTTCAAAAAAGCGTTTATATATGGTGTGAAAAGGTTGGGTAGCTTCTGAAACCTCCACACCTCATGTATCTACAATATGATGTAGACATGGCGAACAGCTAGATCCAGCTCTGGACTTGTATATACACCACTAATCTTACGCTGGTGGGCTGTATGGTCACAATCACCATTATTCTCTTCTGCCCACTTCACGCACAACGAAAACATGAGCTTGTGATCGATAACGACGGGTAAGATCGGCATCCATAAATCGCGAGGGGGAAGTACGTCTACGAAAGAAAGGCCGAAATAGTACCCGTTAAAATTTCTTGAGAACTCGTCAATGGAGGGTAGGTCAGGTCCCACCAGTTTCTCAGGCGCACCTACGGGGTATGGATTGTTCTTCATCACGTAGGGGTATAAAGAACAGAAGTCGTAGTAATGGAGTTTCACACCCTCCGTAGGCAGAAAGTATAGCTTGAAGGGATTTGTACGCCTTCCGAACAAGCTATCACCGCATTTGAGAGGATCCAGCACCATTGAACGCTTGATCGTGTTTATTTCTTCACGGTACTGTCCGTCTGTCTCCATCCGTGCATCATACTCATGCTCCCACAAGACTTTGTGAGTGAACTGGGATCCTGTAAGTTGATCGCGGGTGTGGGTCCACGCAAGACAGTCGGCAGGAGATCTATCGTGGATATCTTCTGCGAATCCACACTCAGAACGGGGGCATCCGTGCCACCAGCAGCCGTTAAAGGAGTACACAGTCTTCTCACCAGTGGCACGGTTTTCACTTAGTCCATCAACCCAAAAAACACGACTATTAATCTTAATGGGTACTTCACCCGTGTTGCGGGCGTGCTTTATGTATACACCTGTCTGCTGATGTAGGTGTATGAGCCAGTAAATAGCCTTGTGGCCATAACTGCGGAGATTGTTTCTGTGAATAATGGCTAAGGTGTCTTTAGGCATGAAGTTATTCTTGAACACCGTAAAAAATAATGAGGCGATGGTGGTTGCGACTTGCAACGGATCGCATTTGAAACGGCCTTTGTACATCCTTCTAAAGGCCTGGAAACATACTCTAAGCACTGCTGTAGTATCGGTTAAAATTTTCACGTTCATTTATACTCATACATTCATAGTTAAAGTAATGTTTGGGCGGAGGTGGTCCTACGTAATTTAAAGTTTCGCTAGTGGGGAATGTGTAAGGGAAATATCCTTTTGAAACTTCAGCAGCTACACCCATCACCTTGGATAGCTTTGCTAATTTACAAGGTGTGAATAATAAAGTGTCTTTAAACTGTACATTACCTCTTATCTGCATCTGTATTAGTTTGTTGCCTCTTTTCAAGGGATCACCTGTAAATATCTCAGACGACTCATGCTCAAGGAACTCCTTATAAAGTAACTGTGTCAAATTTTGCCCCGTTATGGGCAAGAATATACACAGTCATTTTTTTTAACTTGTCCGCTAGCTTGACAATATAGGACATGAAGAGTTTCACAGTGCTACCGTAGACACTCGTTTTAAATACGTTTGTACGTTTACCGCATTTGTGACAGTCATTACACTCGATCTCCATACACTCATCACAGATAGTCTGGCTTACAAGTAAATGTGGAATAACCTCTTTGGTTTCTGCGTTCGTGTATGTTTCTATATCGTAGTACACAGTTATACAAGGGTTATTTTTAGGCTTAGCATCTTTCATATAACATATATGCTTTACTCCATCCGCCTTATATTTCTCATGGCATGTAGGACAGTGAATTTTATAACATTTATGCCTGAAATTCCCTAAATTATCCATCATATGAAACACCACATTCACAGATTCTCATTTTCCTGCACGTGCCAATTGATTTATGGAGCTCAAAACAGTTATTATTGAAAAATGTGCGTCTACACACATCACAGTCCCTCTTCTCAGCTTCAACTACACGGCTTTCACATTTGGAGCTTTTACACTGCTCACATACCATGTGGCAATCTTTACAATGTTTCACTATATCATCCGCAAACTCGATACATCCCTTACACAAATCATGATGTCGCCCATATTTTCGACTTTTATCATAACTCGCGTAAACGTCCCTTATATTACGGATGGGGAGATACGTTGTCCCTGACAGTCCTAAAATAAGTAGGGGCCTTGTACGATCTCTCACACAGCTTTTAAAAACATACACAGTCCTACGCCGATCATCCATTCCAAATACAACTAAACGAACATTCATCTCCTGGTCTACCTTTCTCAGTTCTTCAGGACCCATATTACAGTCAAACTCAAGTTTACACTCTACAGATAGTTTACGGGCACGCTCCACTACGGTAGGCAACCAAATTTTTTGGGTCCGTGTATTTAGTACAGTAAACATACGTGCTAAGACCACTGCTATAAAGCCGCAACCACGATCGACGTTTATATGCCGTCTAAAAATAGCCTGAGAATTGAAGTTAAGAGTATAAGGTGTGGCGCTATGCCCCGCAACACGGTATACACGGTCAATATTTACCGTGAAGTTGTCCATATTGAAGGCTATACTGCTTTGAGAGGCATGCATTATACGGCCTAATATATACTCTATATTTACAGCTGCCAAACGTCTGAAAGGTATTACTACCCAAAAATCATCTACATCTCCGTCATCTGACCCGAATCAGACTATATACCGATTTCTAGTCAAGACTGGAGTGGGGGCATCGGTACGCACCAACTCGAATGATATGCCATCCTCAACAGAGCGAGAAGCTGCTGCGGATGATGTACACGGAGTTGTACAGGAATAAGGGGATATATTTTTATTTGAGGAAGGTACTATTGTGAGGGTTGTGTCGTAAGACGTAGAGGGTTGGGGCTCTACTACTGGTGGTCTAACAACCGGCGCAATCCTGGCGCGCTTTATACCTGACGTGGAGGGCTCTTCATCATGCATCCGCTTTGAATTGTCGCGTGCTACAGGTATCGCTGGTAAGGATTCGTCGGCGGGAAGGAATCTGTGATCACAACTACGCTGTCGTCGGGGTCGGCTGTAATATCGATGATGGGGTGCTGTACCTCATCGTCATTCACGGTTCTGTGGGAGAAGAGAAAAACAAGACTGTAGAATATAAGGATCATCATTTAAATATTTATTATATTTTGTAAATGACCCACTTAGGAGTGTGACGTGTTAGAAATGGATTCTGTAGAAAAATTCAGGTTCACGAGCCCATCCACATGTATTATATCTGGACCTACAGGATGTGGTAAAACTGTGTTTATGCTTAAAATCATTAAAGAAAAGGGAGAGATGTTCTCAAAATTTGTGAATAAAGTTATATGATGCTATTTGACGTATCAATCAGTGTTCAACGAGTACCAAGATGATATTTTGTTCCACAAAGGTGTATATGATGTTAATTCGTTAAAGGGAAATGAACATACAGTCATTGTAATTGACGATCTCATGCTGGAGATGGATAAAACGTTTGCCGAGACATGTACAGTATTCTCTCACCATCTTAACATAAGCATGTTGTTCTTCAATCAGAATCTATTTTTCAAAAATAGATGCATGCGCGACATGTCGTTAAATACACAATATCTAGTCTTATTCGCGCAACGTAGCGATGTATCACAAATTGGGGTATTAGCCAATCAAATGTTCCCGAATCAACGTAAGGAGTTTTTGGAAGTTTTTTAAGAAGCTACAAGTACGCGTTAAGGATATTTGCTTTGCGACCTTCATCCGCGAAACACGTTTAGGGTGCTTCTAAGAACGAATATATTTCTAAACGAGCCTGAAACGGTGTATATTCCAGAATGACAAAGAGGTTAAAGAAATACAGTGAATTAATAAAAATCTATCATCGACTGCCCGGGGCAATACAACAGATGTTTATTAAAAATATCGACTCCAACTTTTTAAAATGCATCTGTGAAATCTGTCTTAACGTTATAAATTGCAATGTATCAATGAAACCACCTCAGAAGGCTCGCCTACGCTGTCACAAGAACATAATACGTGCACTTGCTCGTAAAAGTCAAACTGTAGGGAAGAAAAAACGAATTATTGTACAAACAGGAGGGTCATTCCTCCCCATCTTTTTTTCAGTTTTGGGTCCTTTACTGACTAGATTAATATAAAGAAAGTGGTAGTGATTCCACACGAGGTGTACGCTTCACTGCAAAGGAATCCAGACACGGATCTAGATCCCCGTAAAAGCAGACTTAAAAGAATGGAAAGCAAATTGCTAGCCCTATTAAACAGTGAAAAAACACCTGATGAGAAAAGAATCTTATACCAAGAAGCTCTGCAGAAATTTCTTCACGAGTACGAAAATTATAAGAACCCGACAGAGATTCCCGTGGTTATTAGGCACAGTACAGGGAACGACGGACATGGTAACATAGGACCTGTACCCGACGATACAGCTGACCAACCAAAGATTAAGGGGTCAGCCACAGAGAACATCGAGCATGTATTAAAATGCACCCTCCCACATACATTGAGGAATAAAGGTTTAAGTCTATATAATCTGTTGAATGAGGACCCAGCCATACGATGGACCGATACAGGCGAGATCATTGTGGAAGAATCAAAGGTACAGGGATCGAATATCGTAGACACTGTCCATGATCTGGTGAGAAAGTGGGATAGGCCCTCACCATCAGGATGGAAGCATATTAAAGCAAGACTACAACAAATAAATGTCCCCAAAACATTGATCGGAAATCTGAACAGGATAAAAGACTTGGAACATGCGACGCACGTGACACAGTTGAAGACGCCATCATCCTCTTCATTTTTAAAGATGAGAAAGAAGAGGTTAAACAACGGTCAACCCTACCCACGTGCCTCTAAAATACGCAAATGGCTAACATATTAAGAAGACGCTATTATGACATTTCGAACCCAGGCTCCTACGGAGGCGTAGATAGACTGTACAGAAGTGTTTACGGAGTAGGAAAAAAAGATGTCGAGAGATTTTTGCGGGAGCAGGACGCTCATACACTTCATAAGCCTGTGATAAAAAGGTTTAAAACAGCCAAGACAACAGCTGCTTCCTTTGACTCTATTTGGCAAGCAGATTTAACAGACATGCAAAGATATTCTGTGTATAACGATGGTTACCGCTACATTCTATTTATAATAGATGTTTTCTCTAGATATCTGTGGCTAATTCCTCTGAAAAATAAATCACCTGAAACAGTTGCTAAAGCCACCAAAACGCTGATGTTAAAAGAAAACAGGGTTCCTGGCTATTTTTGTACAGATATGGGGAAGGAATTTATAGGCCGTGCTTTACAGAACTTGTTGATAGAGTTTAATATCAGCTATTACACTACCAATTCTATACATAAGGCTCGTACCATAAAGGAACGTATGCACCGTTATTTTACACATAAAACACAGATTTCTAGACATTCTGGAATCACTGGCCTCATCCTACAACCGCTCACACCATCGCATGATTGGGACAACACCCAACCAGGTTTTAGAAAGAGGTACGCGCCCAGAAGTGAGAAGAGATAGAACACCACCACCACACTCTGCGCGTTTCAAAATCACTGATTATGTCAGGCTGTCGCGTTCGGGAAATAAATTCGCGAAGGGATTTGAGCAAGGATGGACACGTGAGATTTTTAAAGTTAGGGCTATGAGACCTAAAGGTGAGATAATGATGTATTACGTTGAAGATTTGAATGGGGAAATCGCAGGAGGCTTTTACCGAGAGTTGCAGAAAGTGGCATTTAATTTAGGAAAAAATGTGTTTAAAATTGAGAAAATTTTAGGAAGCAAAGGTTCAGGAAAGAGAAAAATGTACCTGGTGAAATGGCTAGGGTACCCAGAAAGCTTCAACACCTATATAAAAGCTGATGCAATAATGAAGCTTAAATAGTATGCAACATGGCTCCTAACCATTTCTACGTCACACTCCCGTCCTCCTCGTCCCTGTCTGTACACCCTAACAACACACTAGCCAACTTTGTAACAGAGCTCCAGGACCCATTGAATTGGGTCGTGATTCGTATGAGGTGGGGATATGTGAAATTCAGCTGGACACCCTCTTTTTAAATATTGATTATAAAGATACCGTTTTTACGATTCTTAGAGACTGTATGAGTGTGCAAAAGCCGGGTAACTCGGATGAAATATACGTATCGCCCGGACTAAGGTTGCACGGTATTACAGTACAGAAGTAACACTAGGGCCGGGCCGTTATGGTTCGGCTGAGGATGTTGTGAGAGACTTAAACGTAAGTTTAAAAAACTCAAATCTTACGAATGATTTATTATACGAAATCGTAAACAAAGGAAACCTGCACATACTCTAATCCTAAAATCAAAGGCTAACAGAAATATTAGACGCGAAGAGTGTTCAAAATTATAACCGAGGGGCGATATCGATCAGCCTTCCAAAGAGATACCTTTCACGAGGCACAGCATGACTTGTCCAGTTAATGTATCAATTGAAGATGGAGAAATTGGTGAAAGCTCTCAGCCCCAGACATGTGCTATATTTACAGCAATATAGTGGAGCACCAGTTTGTTGGGGATACCCAGGCACGCCTGCTGCGCATTGCCACATCCCAACCATAGAGGAAGGAGTTTGAGTATTACATATGACAGACCCCATTATGTGAACGTCGCAACTAATCTAATAACCAATATCTCAATATATATAAGAACGATTGAGGGTAAAAATTTCCCATTCGGTAACGGGAGCTTAACAGTGAAACTGCACTTTCGACGCACTGAGTTATAATAGACAGAAAGCCTTTCACCGTCTATCGAGCGGTGAGATACCAGCGTGGTAGTGGACTTGGGTCCATTTTTTCAACCATACTACGTACGGCTGTTCCTTTGCTGAAGAGGGGTGCCAGATACCTCGGAAGGAAAGCGCTACAATCAGGTCCTAACACTGCAGAAGACATATTGGCTGGGACTAAACCTAAAGAAGCTCTAGAAAAACATTTAAAACGTGCACGGGACGAAATCGTCAAAGATGCAAAGAGAAAAATGCGAGGTGGTGGGAAAAAGAAGAGGACTGGCTGGAAAAAGGAATACCACCACGTGGCATTAAACGTAAAAGGATATAAAAAAAGAAGTGTTCTAAGCGAATGAAACCTATGGTTGACCATTTTTTCGACTGATATAAGCTAAGGACATTGAACTCATGAATCATATTTTGTTTACTACTTGTCGAGAGAGGAGTTACTATTTCTAACTCGTCATGGCACGCTTCATCCATCCGTGTAGTTCACAATGCTGTAAATCGGAGCTATCCCTCTTTGAGATGCCCCCAACTCAAGTTTCTATTGAACACAGTGACTTTATTACAATTAACCCTTTAAACACAATTAGTTCCCCGAGTGCTCCTATAGAATTTGTGATACCCAGCTCAGGCCCTTACCTTTCTGATCCAAGCTGTGTGCACATGTACGCTGAACTACGTATAGCCCATTCTGATGGAACGAACTGCGATGACAAATATGCTGTATACCCTGAAACAAACTTTCTGCACTCCATATTCAACCAGTGTGACGTATATTTAAATCAGGTCAACATATCGGCAGGCACGGGGTACTATCACCTACGAGCCTATCTGGAAAATGTCTCAACTTTTCCAAAGAAGCGAAGGCTACCTTTTTAAGTGCCGAGGGATATTATCAAACTAAAGACGAAAGTAGTATAAAGGACAAATTTAAAAATTCTAAAAAGATATACGAGTGTTTTGGTCGTCTGCATACAGATTTCACATTCCAGGAGAAGTTGCTTGTGAATGGGGTGGATATGAAAATAAAGCTCACCCGCACGAGTCCTGAGATCTGCTTAAATCTGGATGCTGATCAAGAAGAGGGAGCAAAACCCGTTGTGGTTCACATTATGGAGACATACCTCCGCGTACGGCGAGTGAAATTAAGTTCACCAAAACAACTAGAAATTGAGAAAAATTTACTAAACGCTACAGTGAAATACCCTATTAACAGAGTACAAATCAAACTATATACGGTGCCTGCAGGGTTGGCATCGAACAGATAGAAAACATCGCCCTGGGAAATCTTCCTAAAAGGATATTAATCGGAATGCAGAACCATGCTTCGGTGAATGGAAAATATAAAAAGAGTGCCTTTAAATTCGAGAATTTCGGACTTAAAAATATAACTCTATACGTTAATGGCATTGCGTTGGAGGAACATTGATACGGACTATTCATCAGACGCTGTGTTACCGCTTTGCGCGAGAGCCTATAGTAATCTGGCCCATATTGCAGGTGATTGTGATGAGCTCGGTAATGGGGTAACGCAGAAAGAATTCATTGATCAATTTAACCTTTATCCGTTTGACATTACACCTGACTTATCTGCTAGCGTAAATACGCATTTAAGTCCACAACAGAGCGGAAACATCTCAGTGAGGTTGGAATTCACCAAGCCTATAGACGCGCCTATTAGTGTACTAGTATACCTCGAGTCGCAAGCCCTAATAGAAGTAGATAGATTTAGGGGCGTTATCACTGACTTTTAAAATGGATGCTAATACACTTCAGAGAGTAATGAATAGTGAACGAATCACACGTTCCAAATTTATCGTGTTTGCGAAGAATGAAACATTGAATTTGCCAACTACGCGAGAATGCGGTAGTCTTATTGTGAACACAGATGTCATTGGTAATGAAGGGATTCATTGGTTTGCAATCTATTTTAAAAATAGGCACCGCCTGTACTATTTTGATTCACTCGGTACTCAACCCTGGTGACCCTGTTATTGTAAAATTTCTCGATCAGTTACATATCTCCGAAGTTGTATGGAACCCATTCCGATTACAAGGATATTTTAGTAATACTTGTGGAATGTACTGCATTTCATTTCTCATGCATATGTCACGTGGTAAAGAATATAATTTTTTAAAATTATTCGACCCGTGTCACACTCAACGAAACGATGAAATGGTATGCAGACAGATAAAAACCCGTTTTCCAATTGTGCGCACTCGTTGTATAGTATGATGTTTTGTTCGTGTATATATTTGTAACGTTAATTTGTATATTCTGTAGTTTAAGATGGTTGTTGTACTAAAAATATGATTTCTTTCATTTAATAAATTGATGAAAATACATTGTGTCTTCTCCCCAAAAAAGATCATACACAAAAAACACTTACATTATTTCGTTAATGATGCGACATTCATTGGGCTGACTGCTCGGTAAATCCTCCGTATTCAGGTCCATGACACGGAGTTCTTCAAAACGAAAAGATTGTATAACACGTGTCAAATCCTCATCGGACCTTAAAGGAGAAAGAATAATGTTTATACTGAATCTTTTTTAATAAAAACATATACAGAGTATACATATAGTAAGAGTATTACAATGTGAAGATATCTTTGAACCGCTCAGAGAAGTTCATTTAAGAGGTAATTCCGAATAACATTTGAATTTATAAAAAAACATGCAAAAGATTGCTGTAAAAAATTCATTGAATCATAACAGGATATAACTGTAGACTAATCTATAATTGCGATTACCTAAATGAAGTATTTGACGAGATACTACATCCCTCCATATATATTATGATGAAATAATCCTCTTTCTGACAGTTCGCGAGTAATTGACTCAAAAAAATAAAATTATAGGCACTTACATTTGTATGGTGGTCCCTTGCGTCGGATCGTAAGGAGCTTCATTGCAAATATCATCCACGGTTTGCGTTGGAAATAATCCATCCCGGTCAATCGCGTTAAAAAGATTAATTGTAGACAATGCTACAATGTCACCATCTTGATATAAATCCGGTAAACTATAAATTTCTTGATTCATGGCGGAGGGAATGTTTACTCACTGGCAGAGGAATATTTATTTACTGGTGAAAATAACTACTGTTACTCCCAGCTGGAAATATTTCCTTTTATATGCACGATCGCAAAGCTCCGCCCCAAAAGATTAAGAGTCGGTTCGTAATGATTGGTTGTTACTGTAACTGGGCGGGGCTATGATAAGTTTGTGTACCAATCGTAACACCGATATAACGGGTCCAGGCTTTGGACGACTAACGGTGTCGTTATATTCTCTCCGTAGATTTAATGCTCGTATTACCCCTTGCTGTCTCTACCACGGCAATATTTGCATCTATACTTGATACTTGGTTTTCCCCAACCCACCCCTTCATGCAATATTGATCAACCCTCACAACAATATTTTATTATTTTGCGGCCCTACTAATTGAGTCTCAATTTTTTGGACGTAAGTTGTTATAGGAATATATTCATTGCGGCCATACTAAATTGAGCCTCATTTTTTCGGATGCAGTTCGTTATAGGAATACATTCATCAGACTGGCACAGCTCAGTACCGCAGGAAACAAAATTAGCGCCGCTACTCTTTATTACTCTGACATTAACAGCACAGTAATATCCTATGACATAAACATCAAATCGAAGATTTTATGCATTGTTATGTTTTGCGGCCATATTATTCGACCTCAACTTTGATTAATTAATGTATTCGGTTTGACCTGCCAATTCTCGCGTGGCTGTGTGATTAATTTGTATTTAGTTCATGTCTGTCTGTTTGGGTTGGTTGATAAATGGGTACCCTAGGTATCTTAGTGGATTAGCCGGCGGGTGCTGTTGAGAGATCGGGGCGATGACATTGTAATTTCTCCCCGCCCGGGTTAATGTATTCGGTTTCCACGTTAAACTGTACGTCTAAGGTGGAGTGAAAAGCTTGACCATTGTTAGAATGAATAATTCGGTGGAAAGGAAAACTGAGTTAGCTATTATTGTTACTACTGTAATTTGTACCACCCTATATATATATATATATATATATATTTTGTTTTTTAAAGTTCGGGAAGAACCGATTCGCCTCTATTTAAAAGGGCATATCTCAGCGGAAAAACAAAGAAAAAGTGAGAGGAAAGACAGAGGAAAAAGAAAGGGTGGAGGGGACAGTCGAAGTGGAAAAAGACCAAGGACTGCAGGGTCGAGCCCCATCATCCTTGGGTGCTAGGGCCGGGTGGGCGCACGTGAAACCTCCAGGACCGAAGCACGTACAAACGAGCACAAAGAGCACTCAAGAGCACGAGCTTAGAACCCCCTTGCGGGGATATATATATATATATATATATATGTGTGTGTGTAAAAATGAAATGAATAATCAATATTCATTTTTACATAAGAACCAAAATCGCTTAACGCGAGTTTGGATAATAATTTTACTTGTGGCTTCCTATTTTTGTTCGTGTCAAAACCCTACGATCTACCATACCTATGGTTTAGTCGTATCCATTTTTATTTGTTATAGAAGTTATTAATTAATTATGATTGTCTTGCATCTCACCCTCGTCCCTAGATTATGCATACACATTGCATATAACAGGATTGGAACCCGTAGTTGTACTTCTTAGTCATTATGCCCACTCTTTGCCTCTAATTCGTTCTTGTAAATCTTCCTAAGAATGATTTGTATTATACGTACAAAATTCAATAACTATGACGTCATAAAGTAACTTAATTCTCTTCACGTTTTCCATACCTTGAACACTGAATCACGTGTTTAGTATTTGGACATCTTCCGTATTGAATGTATGGTAAATTCCTTAATAAGAATAATAATAATAATAATAATAAAAAAAAAAAACTTCATTCTCTATACATCATTATTTATGTTGTTTCCTACCTATTGTCTACTGATACCTATCAACCTATCAGTCCATATTTTACGCGCGTCTATATTACGCACACAACCTATTCTGTTACTTACATGTAAAATACGTCCACATGTATTTTTTTATTTTAAGTGCGTTCACCCTCACAAGACATTCATTAGGCTTACAGTAGTTGAGTGGTCGAATTCGCGAATCACAGCAGAATTGAACGTTTCTAAGATAAACAACATCTTTCGCTCTGATCCAAATTTATAACATATAATGTAATATAACATATTATGTTGTATATAAATTATCTTGTCATGTCTCATGTACTTGTGTTGTACTAATAACCATATATATAATAACCATATATAACCATATATAATCTGACCATATAATCTGACCATATAATCTAACCATATAATCTAACCATATAATCTAACCATATAATATAACCATATAATATAACCATATATATATATATATAAACACTGTAAGAATGGTAACGACGTAATGTACTTCAATGAAACTATAATTGAATGTAATGACTTTATATATAATGTAAGAATGTACTTTAATAGAACTGTAAGGGACAATCATAAGCGAATGGGAAGTAATCCATAATCGAAATCATAATTGTAATAAACCCAAACAAAAATGTACTCAGTCATGTACTTCAATTGTACTTGTGTACGACTATGAAATGAAATCGCCTTCAGAAATGAAGACGTGGCAAAAAAAAAAAAGATTAGTTTTTATTTTTATTTATTTTTTTTAAAATCTTTATTGGAATCTTTCAAACATCTGATCGTGTAAAAAAGGGGGGAAACTTAACCTCCAACTGCCGTTCCCCAACATTCAGGCTTATATATTATACATGTATTTGTAAAATGAGGACACTTCATTACGGCTCTCTGCTTTGGTCACTGCTAAGAGACTCCCCTTGTTAGCAGCCTCGCTGCGGGAAGGGGGCAGAGGCCCCTTGCCTCCTTAATATTTTTAGATTCCGGCCTGAGCTATGGTCGAAAGAGGTCGAACCTCTACCCCTGTAAAATTCAGACCACTACCTGTAAATTTTGTAAGAAGAAAATTACAGTAAGAGAAACTTTTTTATTTTCCCCCTCGAGTTGGGCTATCTTCAGAGGAATTTAGTCAAGAAAGTAGAAGTATCAGAGTATTATTGAAAGAAAAGAATTAACAGAGTGTCGACCCCATAAAGCGAGAAAAAAGAATTAGAAAGTTATAGAAGAAAAGTATATAGAAGAAATATCCGTTGCTTGCCTCCGTAACTAGAACCCCCGTCGATCCGAACCAACCCAGGGCCATAAAAGGAGGGGTTAACAGACTGGCGACCCTTTACCAGGATAAGAAGAAGATTTATAAGAAGAAGATTTATAAAAGAATTTATAAAAGAAGATTTATAAAAGAAGATTTATAAAACAAGATTTATAAAAGAAGATTTATAAAAGAAGATCTATAAAAGAAGATTTATAAAAGAAGATCTATAAAAGAAGATTTATAAAAGAAGATTTATAAAAGAAGATTTATCAGGATAAAACCATTTGACCGGCGTGTCACGACTTCTTGTTCATAACATCCACCCTTGAACCGGTGTGTCACGACTCCAAGTTCCCCACGCCTAGTTTTTATCCCTGAAGAAGTAGCCAGCAAGACGTCTTCAGGACACGTCTCTAAGGACTGCGCCCCAGAAATTTTGTTAAGTACAGTTTGTTTTTTTTAAGAAATTTATAAACACTTGAAAAGTCAGTATTATTAACAGTTAATAATGAGTATCAAGTCAGAATTTACAAGAAACACGGTGAACATTTCAGACACCAGTGATACATTTTTTTAGTGAAACTAATTTTCACAGAAGTTAATTGTAACAGAGAGTTAATTGTAACAGAGAGTTAATTGTAACAGAGAGTTAATTGTAACAGAGAGTTAATTTCAGAGAGAGTTAATTTCAAAGAGAGTTAATTTCAAAGAGAGTTAATTTCAGAGAGAGTTAATTTCAGAGAGAGTTAATTTCAGAGAGAGTTAATTTCAGAGAGAGTTAATTTCAGAGAGAGTTAATTTCAGAGAGAGTTACTTTCAGAGAGAGTTAATTTCAGAGAGTTATTTTCACTGTTATATTCAGTATAGAAAAATTTTCTTTATGTACCAAACATAATAGTACCGTACCTTCACGTACGTTCGAGTGAAATGTTGTTTACATTTTTTATTTTTGTTTACAATTTTTTTCAATTTATTGAATTGAATTGACTTGCAAATTAAGAGAGAGAGTGTTTATAGAGAGTTTATAGATTTAGAGAGATATTTGAAGTCAGTTTTGAAGTCAGTTTTAGTTGCAAAGAAGTTGCAAAGAAGTTTTGAAGTCAGTTTTAGTTGCAAAGAAGTTGCAAGTCAGTTTTGAAGTCAGTTTTCGTTGCAAATAAGTTGCA
Source organism: Bathynomus jamesi (assembly GCA_023014485.1). Classification (NCBI taxonomy): domain Eukaryota; kingdom Metazoa; phylum Arthropoda; class Malacostraca; order Isopoda; family Cirolanidae; genus Bathynomus; species Bathynomus jamesi. The sequence goes on along the minus strand of JAJOZX010002612.1, from coordinate 427,644 downwards.
AGTCAGTTTTGAAGTCAGTTTTCGTTGAAAATAAGTTGCAAGTCAGTTTTGAAGTCAGTTTTCGTTGCAAATAAGTTGCAAGTCAGTTTTGAAGTCAGTTTTAGTTGCAAATAAGTTGCAAGTCAGTTTTGAAGTCAGTTTTCGTTGCAAATAAGTTGCAAGTCAGTTTTGAAGTCAGTTTTGAAGTCAGTTTTAGTTGCAAAGAAGTTGCAAGTCAGTTTTGAAGTCAGTTTTAGTTGCAAAGAAGTTGCAAGTCAGTTTTGAAGTCAGTTTTAGTTGCAAAGAAGTTGCAAGTCAGTTTTGAAGTCAGTTTTCGTTGCAAAGAAGTTGCAAGTCAGTTTTGAAGTCAGTTTTCGTTGCAAAAAAGTTGCAAGTCAGTTTTGAAGTCAGTTTTAGTTGCAAAGAAGTTGCAAGTCAGTTTTGAAGTCAGTTTTAGTTGCAAAGAAGTAGCAAAGAAGTTTTGAAGTCAGTTTTAGTTGTAAAGAAGTTGCAAAGAAGTTTTGAAGTCAGTTTTAGTTGTAAAGAAGTTGCAAAGAAGTTTTGAAGTCAGTTTTAGTTGTAAAGAAGTTGCAAAGAAGTTTTGAAGTCAGTTTTAGTTACAAAGAAGTTGCAAGTCAGTTTTGAAGTCAGTTTTGAAGTCAGTTTTAGTTGCAAAGAAGTTGCAAGTCAGTTTTGAAGTCAGTTTTCGTTGCAAAGAAGTTGCAAGTCAGTTTTGAAGTCAGTTTTAGTTGCAAATAAGTTGCAAGTCAGTTTTAGTTGCAAATAAGTTGCAAGTCAGTTTTCGTTGCAAATAAGTTGCAAGTCAGTTTTCGTTGCAAATAAGTTGCAAGTCAGTTTTCGTTGCAAATAAGTTGCAAGTCAGTTTTCGTTGCAAATAAGTTGCAAGTCAGTTTTCGTTGCAAATAAGTTGCAAGTCAGTTTTCGTTGCAAATAAGTTGCAAGTCAGTTTTCGTTGCAAATAAGTTGCAAGTCAGTTTTCGTTGCAAATAAGTTGCAAGTCAGTTTTCGTTGCAAATAAGTTGCAAGTCAGTTTTCGTTGCAAATAAGTTGCAAGTCAGTTTTCGTTGCAAATAAGTTGCAAGTAAGTTTTGAAGTCAGAAGGTTGCGCCAAGATGGACAACCGCCCAAGAGATTTATAGAAATACTTGACAAGAGGTCAAGTCAGAAGGTTGCGCCAAAAGGGACAACCGCCCCAGAGATTTATAGAAATACTTGACAAGAGGTCAAGTCAGAAGGTTGCGCCAAAAGGGACAACCGCCCCAGAGATTTATAGAAATACTTGACAAGAGGTCAAGTCAGAAGGTTGCGCCAAGATGGACAACCGCCCCAGAGATTTATAGAAATACTTGACAAGAGGTCAAGTCAGAAGGTTGCGCAAGATGGACAACCGCCCCAGAGATTTATAGAAATACTTGACAAGAGGTCAAGTCAGAAGGTTGCGCCAAGATGGACAACCGCCCCCAGAGATTTATAGAAATATTTGAAAAGAGGTCAAGTCAGAAGGTTGCGCCAAGATGGACAACCGCCCCCAGAGATTTATAGAAATACTTGACAAGAGGTCAAGTCAGAAGGTTGCGCCAAGATGGACAACCGCCCCAGAGATTTATAGAAATACTTGACAAGAGGTCAAGTCAGAAGGTTGCGCCAAGATGGACAACCGCCCCCAGAGATTTATAGAAATACTTGACAAGAGGTCAAGTCAGAAGGTTGCGCCAAGATGGACAACCGCCCCCAGAGATTTATAGAAATACTTGACAAGAGGTCAAGTCAGAAGGTTGCGCCAAGATGGACAACCGCCCCCAGAGACTTATAGAAATACTTGGCAAGAGGTCAAGTCAGAAGGTTGCGCCAAGATGGACAACCGCCCCAGAGATTTATAGAAATACTTGACAAGAGGTCAAGTCAGAAGGTTGCGCCAAGAGGGACAACCGCCCCAGAGATTACAGAAGTCAGTTTTGAAGAAGCCAGTTTTGAAGAAGCCAGTTTTGAAGAAGCCAGTTTTGAAGAAGCCAGTTTTGAAGCAGTTAGTTTTGAAGCAGTTAGTTTTGAAGCAGCAGTTTTGAAGCAGTTAGTTTTGAAGCAGTTAGTTTTGAAGCAGTTAGTTTTGAAGCAGTTAGTTTTGAAGCAGTTAGTTTTGAAGCAGTTAGTTTTTAAGAAGTCAGTTTTTAAGTCCCAAGTCATTTCAATGCAGTCAATTGAATTCAACTTTTTCTTTGTAAGTTAAGAGAATTTAATTTAAGAAAATGTAATTTAAGAATTTAATTCAACCTTTTTTTTGTGTTGTAAAGAGAATTTAATTCAACCTGAATTGACCGGGTTGCGTCTTTAGTTAACCTTTCTTTGTTTTGTTGTAAGAAGGAAATGGACCGATTTGTCTTTTCTTTTTCATGCCATTGTTGCGTATAAAAATATATAGGTAAAATGACATATTTTATTGTTGGCAACCAAAACCGTTTTTACAAATGTTGGTAACGAGTTTTATAATTATTGCGATTATATGATGACAGAAATAGTGTAATAATTAATCGATCATGTACCTAATTTATCTTGCTCTGTATGGTCGGGAAATTTACCCGTAGGACCGCACATACCCTAAATTTCAGTTGTGTTTATTCTTTTTTGTCATTTAATTTTAATAAAACTTCTACACAATAAAACATATGTATTTATCATATGCAAACAAGTTTTCAGACTAAAATATCAAATAATTCAGTCTATCAACATTTAACGAAAGAGTATAATTTTTCTACTTAACATGCAAAAATTATTAAACCTTTTTAATATTTTTTTTAGTATATAAAAATAATTTTTAATGTAAAATTTACCTGAAATTATTAAAAGAAAAGATTGTTCGAAATGCTTTCCTTCCATTTCAATAACTTTTTATTCTTGGCCGAAACTCATCTAAGGTTCGATTTACTTTTATTTTTAAGAATATTATAAAATTATGTTTAGCTCATTAAAATGCATAAATTGGTTTCTATTGTTAATTTGTATTCTTAATTTTCTTAATTCAATTATCGTACCGATACTTCTGGTTAATGTTAATGGTTATATAGTTCATATATAGCTAGGAATGTTACTAGTCGAATTTAATTCCATCTTCAAAATTCAATTTTTAAACCGTGAGATTTACTTTCATCAATTGTAAGTCCTCTAAGTACATTTCTTTTTATTACCTTAATACGTGTAACTGATTTAATTAAATACTTAAATACTACCTTGAACTTAAAGGATTTTATGATAATAATAATAATAACAACAATAATTGACTCAAAAGATTTTATAACCCTAAACCCATCTTAAATTATTATACATTATTTTTAAACTTTGTTAATTCAAAAACCTCCCAAATCCCTACACATACACACGCATGTATGCGCACTATATATATATATATATATATATATATACAAACCTTATGCTAAAATCATTGGATGTCACAATAAACTATTTCATAGCGTGTAAGTGCTAACTATGCTATTTATATAGTCCTACGCATTTTTGCTTACTATATATAAATTTTTGCTCAGGCGTTTATTCAGTTAATTTAAAAATCCTCTCAGCTAATCTGTCCCTCAAATTATAAGATACACACTTTGTATCTAATACACACATACACACTAGACCACAGGTCTATACATCATCCATTACGTAATTCGATTTTTTACCTACAATAGTCAATAAAATTAGTTATAGACTGCACGATCAGGGTAACTTTGGAAAATAATTTATATTTTTCCCTTTTACCTACTATTATTATGTATGTAATTTTCCACAGAATTTTTTTTTTAAATTAACAATATCATTCTTTGTCTAACTTAATTGTTTGTCCAAATTAATGTATTAATCCTTTTATTCTGTTTACATAAATTAAAGTATTAATCTTTGAATTTTTTATATTTTATAAGCAAGTGTCATTTTAAAGATTTGATTACTCTCCATTGTACGCAACCACCGAACTCACTTGTTCTGTATAAAAATTTGTAATGTAAAGAAAAATTCGTCATCTAACTTGTAGTAGTTAGGATGTTATTTTCTCATTTGTATTGTATTAATGGTACCCTTAGATTATTGTATAAATATCATTTTTAAAAGGGGAGAGCAATGTAAAAATGGACAATGAATAATCAATATTCATTTTTACATAAGAACCAAAATCGCTTAACGCGAGTTTGGATAATAATTTTACTTGTAGCTTCCTATTTTTGTTCGTGTCACAACCCTACGATCTACCATATCTATGGTTTAGTCGTATCCATTTTTATTTGTTATAGAAGTTATTAATTAATTATGATTGTCTTGCATCTCACCCTCGACCCTAGATTATACATACACATTGCATATAAGAGGATTGGAACCCGTAGTTGTGTTCTTAGTCCTTGATACCCACTCTGTCTAATTCGTTTCTTTTGTCCTCCCTAATAATGACTTGTATTATACGTATGACAAATGTGAATAACTATGACGTCATAAAGTAACTTAATTCTCTTCACGTTTTCCATACCTTGAACACTGAATCACGTGTTTAGTATTTGGACATCTTCCGTATTGAATGTATGGTAAATTCCTTAATAATAATAATAATAATAATAATAATAATAAAAAGAAAAAAACTTCATTCTCTATACATCATTATTTATGTTGTTTCCTACCTATTGTCTACTGATACCTATCAACCTATCAGTCCATATTTTACGCGCGTCTATATTACGCACACAACCTATTCTGTTACTTACATGTAAAATACGTCCACATGTATTTTTTTATTTAAGTGCGTTCACCCTCACAAGACATTCATTAGGCTTACAGTAGTTGAGTGGTCGAATTCGCGAATCACAGCAGAATTGAACGTTTCTAAGATAAACAACATCTTTCGCTCTGATCCAAAATTCATAACTATAATGTAATATAACATATTATGTTGTATATAAATTATCTTGTCATGTCTCATGTACTTGTGTTGTACTAATAACCATATATAATAACCATATATAATAACCATATATAATCTAACCATAATACCATATAATCTGACCATATAATCTAACCATATAATCTAACCATATAATCTAACCATATAATAACCTATAATATAACCATATAATATAACCATATATATATATATAAAAACACTGTAAGAATGGTAACGACGTAATGTACTTCAATGAAACTATAATTGAATGTAATGACTTTATATAATGTAAGAATGTACTTTAATAGAACTGTAAGGGACAATCATAAGCGAATGGGAAGTAATCCATAATCGAAATCATAATTGTAATAAACCCAAACAAAAATGTACTCAGTCGTGTACTTCAATTGTACTTGTGTACGACTATGAAATGATATCGCCTTCAGAAATGAAGAGTCGGCAAAAAAAAAAAGATTAGTTTTTATTTTTATTTATTTTTTTTAAATCTTTATTGGAATCTTTCAAACATCTGATCGTGTTTAAAAGGGGGGAAACTTAACCTCCAACTGCCGTTCCCCAACATTCAGGCTTATATATTATACATGTATTTGTAAAATGAAGGACACTTCATTACGGCTCTCTGCTTTGGTCACTGCTAAGAGACTCCCCTTGTTAGCAGCCTCGCTGCGGGGAGGGGGCAGAGGCCCCTTGCCTCCTTAATATTTTTAGATTCCGGCCTGAGCTATGGTCGAAAGAGGTCGAACCTCTACCCCTGTAAATTCAGAGCAGTACCTGTAATTTTTAAGAAGTAAATACAGCAAGCGAAACTTTTTATTTTCCCCCTCGAGTTGGGCTATCTTCAGAGGAATTTAGTCAGTAAAGTAGAAGTATCAGAGTATTATTGAAAGAAAAGAATTAACAGAGTGTCGACCCCATAAAGCGAGAGAAAAGAATTAGAAAGTTATAGAAGAAAAGTATATAGAAGAAATATCCGTTGCTTGCCTCCGTAACTAGAACCCCCGTCGATCCGAACCAACCCAGGGCCATAAAAGGAGGGGTTAACAGATATATATATATAAGAATTTTAAATTTAGTTTTACATTCATTAGGAAAAGTAATTTTATTCAATTGTTGAGTACTTCCAAAGTACATGCGCATTAATTTTGAAAAAGACCTTTAAGCTGATTTCTGATAATTATCATTTTTGACTGATTTAAAATAAAAACACACATTAATTTGAATATGATACCGTACAAATTAAACGTAAAGGAAAATAACGAAGTTAATAAAATTATTTATATACAAGGAAAAACTTTCGCGTGGAGGCTGAAGAGACGAAGCGAGTCTTTTAGAGTGGAAATTTGACCCACATTCCATTCTTGCCAGCTTGCGGTCAGCCTTTGCCTCGAGGGCTCACTTGCCTCCAATTTTTCTTCTAGAGACGATTTGAAAGGAAGAAAGCAAATAGAACGACGTTTAATTATTGTATTTCTTATATATATATACAGGGTGGGCCGTAAGTTTCCATACATAGGAAAAATAAACATTTTTTTATGGACAACCATTTTTATTTATATAATATGCTCTACATGGTTGCCATTGTTTTGAAAACACATTTCAATACGTGTTCCCCACTGTTGATGAACACGCATTAGCACAGTTGACGTTATGCTTGTAATGGCGTTGGTGATACGTTCCTTTAGATGATTTATGTCTCGTATCTTTTCCTGATACACCATGGCCTTCAGTGCCCCCAAAGATAGAAATCAAGGGGGGTGAGATCTGGGGATCTGGGAGGCCACTCCACAGGACCACGCCGACCAATCCAAGCATCCGGAAACTGCTGATCCAAATACCGACGCACGTGAAGACCATAATGAGGTGGAGCTCCATCTTGCTGGAAGTAAACTGGGAAGTTACCTTCCTCGTTTAGCAGGGATGGGAAAATCTCTTCTTGCAACATGTTAAGATACCTTTCGGCATTAAGATTTCCACTGACAAAAATTGGTCCAATAATTCTGTCACCCCATATCCCGGCCCACACCATCACTTTACCGGCACCTTGCATCTTCGTCGGACTCAGCCAGTTAGGGTTAGCATTACTCCAATAACGTATGTTTTGCCGATTAACCTCTCCATTGACGTAAAAATTTGCTTCATCAGTAAACAAGATCTTACGTCAAACGCATATTCTTAGGGTATCTGAAACATAAAAACAAACGTTTAATTTTCCTATGTATGGAAACTTACGGCCCACCCTGTATATATATATATATATATAATATAAATAAAAGGTGTGTAATGTTATTTTTTCTGATGTATTCTGATTTTTTTCAATCGCAAGAAAGGACTGTCATAATTAAATAGGCAGAACAAAGTTATTGTGTTCATTTCCATTTTATTTATTATTTAATATAATTGTGCGTGCGTGTGTGTGTGCGTGTGTGCGTGTGTGCGTGTAAAAATGAACAATGAATAATCAATATTCATTTTTACATAAGAACCAAAATCGCTTAAGGCGAGTTTGGATAAAAATTTTATTTGTTGCTTTCTATTTTTGTTTGTGTCACAACCCTACGATCTACCATTTCTATGGTTTAGTCGTATCCATTTTCCACTTTTCATTTGTTATAGAATTTTTTATAATTAATTATATTGTTTTGCATCTCACCCTCGACCCTAGATTATGCATACACATTGCATATAACAGGACTGGAACCCGTAGTTGTACTTCTTAGTCATTAATACCTACTCTTTGTCTCTAATTCGCTCTTGTAAATCTTCCTAATAATGATTTGTACTATACGTGCAAATTCAATAACTATGACGTCACATTTTTCCGTCATTAATTTCCCTTCATCATATCTCTAGTATTCTATGTATGAAAATTCTTTAACATCATAATAAAAACTGTACACTCTATAGAAGTCATTATTTATGTTATATAGTATAAATATAACTATTATTCGACCATATCCACCCCCCATATGTCCATATCTTATCTTGACCATTATCCTATATCAATTTTATTAAATATTCATTTTGCTCGTGAAATGCAAAACTTTATGCATTCGTTCGAAAACGCGCAAATACGTTCTCGTATTATTTTTTTATTATTTTTTTTTCAAGTTGCGTTCACCCCTCGCAAGATATTCATAAATGCTTAGGTAAATGGTCGAATTCGCTAATCACAGCAAAATCGAACGCTTCTAAGTTAAATATCTCCTCTCGCTCTGATTCAAATTTCTGACATATTATGTTGTATATAAATCCATACCGTACGTGCCCATGTACTTTGTATTATATTTCTAACATCTTAATTGTCTATTAATATGAAACACTGTAAAAACAAAACAAAGTTATAGTAACTGTTTAATTGTAATTAACTGTAATACTTTAATTTAATATAACGTAATGTACTTTAATGAAACTGTAATTAATAATAACTTGTAATGTACTTTAAATGGAAGTGTAATTAAACAATAATAAGTGAATATGAATTAATTGGTAATTGTAATCGTAATGAACCAAAATTAATACGTACTCAATGATGTACTTAGACTGTACTTATGTACTACTACGAAATGATATCGCCTTCAGAAATGTAAACTCGGCGAAAAAATACGATTAGTTTTATTTTTATTTTTTAAATTTTTATTTGGAATCTTTCAAACATCTGATCATGTGTTTAAAAAGGGGGGAAACTTAACCTTCAACTGCATTCCCCCAACATTTAGACTTATATGATACATGTAATTGTAAAATTAACTTCACTTCATTACTGCACTCTTCTTTGGTCACTACTACGACACTCCCTTGTTAGCAGCCTCGCTGCGAGGAGGGGGCAGAGGCCCCTTGCCTCCTTAATTTTTTTAGATTCCGGCCTGAGCCATGGTCGAAAGAGGTCGAACCTCTACCCCTGTAAATTCAGAGCACTACGTGTACATTTTTTAGAAGTAAATTACAGCAAGAGAAACTTTTTATTTTCCCCTTCGAGTTGGGCTCTCTTCAGAAGAACTTAGTCAGTAAAGTCGATAAGTTATAAAAGAAAAGTCGATAGTTTTAGTATCAGAGAAAGTATCAGAGTATTATAGAAAGAGAAGAATTAACAACTGTCGACCCTATAGCGAGAGAAAAGAATTAGAATGTTATAGAAGAAATATCCGTTGCTGCCTCCCAACCAGAACCCCCGTCGACTCCGAACCACCCAGGGCCATAGACGGAGGATTCAAACATGTGTGTATTTCACCTGTATTGATGTTTATACATTTTTTATTTTACTTTTTGATCATTCCATCGTGTGTAAAGGATTGTCAAAGTAAATAGAACGATGTTTAAATAATTCTTGTTTTTCTTGATATGTATATACACATATATATCAGGTCATCCCATTGTTAATGTCGTTTTTTACGACGGATTAAGTTTAAACTAGTCCTACTCGGTTTAAGCATAAATTTTCCGAAGGTTATATCTAAGAGGAGATCTATCGTGCTTCGCTACATACTTTAGAGACCTTGACCAGTGAAGACGTGTGTTTTGCTTTATTTGAACCCCTCATAAACATGGCGGTATCAGAAGAGCATATCAGGCATATAATGCTTTACGAGTTCAAGAAAGGGAATAGTGCTACTGAAGCAACGCGAAACATTCAGGATGTTTATGGCAACGATATTCTGCATGTAAGGAGATGTCAAAGATGGTTTCAAAAGTTTAGGAATGGTGACTACTGTTTGACAGATGCAGCACGCTCTGGACGCCCTGCTGAGTTTGATGATGACCTGCTGTTAGCCGCACTTAAAGAAGACTGTTCAACAACTGTCGAAGAATTGGCCCAGAAACTCAATTCATCCCCGTCCACCATCCATCGACATTTGCAACAACTCGGGAAAGTGCCTAAGTTAGGAAAATGGGTGCCACATGAATTGTCGGTCGACAATCTGAGGGTGCGGGTAAACATTAACACAGCTCTTCATTCCCGTGAACTCCAAGATCCGATTTTGCACCGTTTAGTGACTGGTGATGAAAAGTGGATACTGTACCAGAATGTTAAGCGCCGTCGACAGTGGGTTTGTGCCGGAGAACCAGCGACACCACAGGCAAAACCAAATCTTCACCCTCGGAAGTGTTGCTTAGTGTTTGGTGAGATAAAGGTGGTGTAATACACTTTGAAACCTTACCACACAACCAAACAATCACCGCTGAAGTCTACTGTCAACAACTGGATCGATTGAACACTGCACTAAAAGAAAAGAGACCTTCTTTGGTTAATCGGAAAGGAATCGTGTTCCACCACGACAACGCACGTCCTCATACCGCTCGGATCACTTCTGCAAAAATTGAGGAGCTTGGGTGGGAAAAACTTCCACATCCTCCATATTCTCCAGACCTTGCGCCGTCAGATTATCATCTCTTTAGGAGTCTGCAAAACTATATTGACGAGAAACAGTATACATCTTTAGATGACCTGCACACCAGTCGTTGTACATTTTTTGCCTCAAAACCGCCTGAATTTCATAAACATGGCATTGGAAAGCTTGTAGGACGTTGGCAGTGTCACTGATTCCGTTGGAAAATATATAATAGATTAAAAAGTTTCAGTGAGTTTTTTTGTCCTTCAAATTCCGATCTAAAAAACGACATTACTTATGGGATGACCTGATTTATTTATATATATATATATATATATATATATATAAATAAGGTGTGTAATGTTATTATACAATTTGTTTTTCAATCGCTAGAAAGGATTGTCATAATTAAATAGAACGATGTTTATATCGGTTTCGTTTTAATAACTAACTCTCTTTCTGTTTATTGATTTTCTTATATATATATATATATATATATATATATATATATATGGTAAGGAGAAAGTTCATTTGCTTTGGTAAATCGAGTGAATTAAAATAAATGGTGGTATTTAGCAACTCTCCCTAATAAGGTATATCTGAACATTTAAAATAAAAAATGGTATCTGGCAACTCAACCTTCCTCTATATAAGACCCGCTTGGCTTCGGGACCTTCATAAAGATGTGAACTTCGGCGGAATAAAGATCCCTCCTTCCTCTTAGGTTAAGACTTAGGTTAGTTTTTCTTTGGGGGGTAAGGACATCCCAACTTCTCCCCCAAAGCCCTCCTCCGTCTCTCCTTTCTCTTCCTCTCTTAGGTTAAGGCAACCCCTTTGGGGGAGGTCATCCTCCCTTCTCCCCCGGAAGCTCCCTCCCCTCTCCCCCTTGGCTCCTTCTAAGCCAACTGGCTGATTAGGGGCCTATAAGAGGACGGCGGGTCGGCTGAATTGTTAATATGCACTTGGCTCTTGCCAGGTGAACACCTCCCTCCTTTTCTCTCCTTCTGTCTTTCTCTTGGGGGATAACGCCGCCTCCAAGTTTCATGACCTTGTTGCACCTGCAACATTCCCCACCCCCATTAGCAACATACCCCCTCCCCCGTTGCAACATTGATAATTATCTCTGCAACATCTCTGCACGCTCCCATTTTGCGTCCATACTACTGGCAACCACTGCTACAGACGAAACGCGGGAACTGTACCCATTTGGTTGACGGGAGGACATTCTAACTTAATGCACCTAGCTGGTTAAACAAGCTGGACAAACGTCTAACACTGTTTCCCGTCGATCAACAAAGTTAAGCAATATTCGGTCTGGAGAGTTATTGGATTGGAGACCATCCTTTGCGTCCAGATTATGTAGAAACCCATGGTTCGGATGCCACGTAAAGCTGTAGGTCCGATCTGTCTTATGACCTTAGATATTGCGAAGGATCAAACAAAACCATGAACCACCACCACCGATTAAATGTCACGTCGAGAAAAATTAGTCATCCGCAAAACACAAAGATAAGAGAAAGAATATGACGAAATAGGGACAAATAAGACGTCACATAATTTAATAAAGAAAAGAATAAAAAGGAAATAGGGAAAGAAGAAGAAAGGAAATAGCGAAGAAAAATTTTTCTTTAAAGAGGAAAACACTTCCACACCGGAAATTTGACGAGAGAAAAAAATTATATTTTTCTTTATCGAAATTTCAGTCTCTGGCTCGTTTTTGTTATTAAAATATACTTATTTATCATTAAACTTACACGTGAGCGCGCGCATATATATATATATATATATATATATACTTTCTAAACCAACTTCTAAGAGGTTAGGTGTGTTTACCGGCTCTACAATTACTTCACCACAACTCAGTTGCTCTCTCTGTACGGAGGTCTTGTCCGCCTCTCCATGGAGTACGCTTCTCATGTGTGGGGTGGTTCAACCCATACGGCTCACTTGCCCGGATGGAATCAAAGGCTTTTCGCCTCATCAGTTCCCCGCCTCTTATTCACCATCAATCTCTCTCTCTCTCTCTCTCTCTCTCTCTCTCTCTCTCTCTCTCTCTACCTATCGCTATTATAACGGACACTGCTCTTCTGAACACTCTCACTGTATGCCTGCTTCTTCAAAGAGAGCACGCAATACCAGACTTTCGGCACATTCTCATTTCTTTTTTGTCCATTTCTCTAACGCAAAGGTTAATCGGTATTTTCAATCTTTCATCTACTCAACCGGTCAACTCTGAAACAATCTTCCTCACTCCATCTTTCCCTCTGTCTATGGCCTTCAGTCTTTCAAACGCGGAGTATCCAGGCATCTCGAAAACCTTGTACCTTGATTTTGGCTCTCTTCTTCCTCTATGAGAGGGGAGTTTTTGCGGGGGATTCGCCCTTAGCCCTCCTTCCTGCATAAAAAAAATCTTACAGGAAAGCATTTTGCAAATCTGAACTTACTGAATCCGGATTCTCTCATTTATTATAATGGGATAAAGTGTTTTTTCTCATTATGAGATGAGATTCAATGGATTTAAGAGGCTTAAGAAAGGATTATCACAGTTTTAATCTGTATTATTAGCTTTTTGTTAGTTTCTCTCTAAGTTTGGAAAGATATACAAGGGGAAAATAAAAGATAAAAGCGGTCTTAATTGGCAATTATCTTTATGCTTTTGGAATACTGTACATAAGGTGAGGAAGAATTTATAACTATGAATTTGTTGACTAAGTTTGGATATCTCAATATTTTCATAGGATGTCGAAAATACTCTCGTGTCTTTGACTAATTCCAAAACCACAAAGACAGCTGGTCTCAGACTGCCTAAAAAGGGCTAGAGATAAAACTCCCCCTCAAACTACAGACCCATTTCCGTTCTTCAAACCGTCAATGAACTATACAAGAGAGTAATATATAATAAAATAATAAGAGTTTATAGTAAAACACTAAATAATACACAAACCATAACACTGGTATGCATCAATTTTGCTGTCAAGGGTTTTGTAAGTGATTCTTATAGAGTTTTTCCTGCTGATTTCGAATCTGCAATCCGTTTTTCTCAATCAGCTCAGGTTATCCGGCTATGGCCTCATAAGTAAAATAGAATTTTTCGTGATTTTGTCACAGCGGAATTGGAACAGTAACATCTATCATCACTTGTTTCACTTGTATAATATCTTTTTTTACTTTTCAGGCATATAGATAAAATATTTCATAATGAATAGAGCGTGTAAAAATGATCCCAATAGATTCTGCTACATATGTGGGACGGTTACCATGCCAAATAACCAGTCCCAAATCACTAAATTTGTGAAGACAATGTATAGAGCATACTTTGGAATTAAGCTAGGGGACCAGGACAAAAATTTCGCCCCTCATATGTGCTGCAAGACGTGCATTGAAAATTTGAGATGATGGAGCAAAGGCAGAGCGAAATCTTTGCATTTTGGAATTCCCATGATTTGGAGAGAAGGAAAGGATCACGTGACAGATTGCTATTTCTGCATGACAAACCTCCAAGGTGGGCTTATAAATTTATTTTTCTTAAATATTTTGAAATCCTCGTATGAAACTTGACATAATATTCACCATAATGTAATATTCACCATATATAGCATAATATTCACCATAATGGTAATCATACATTTACATATATATATTGTTATAGAAAATACATTTACACATACATATTGTTATACAAGTTACATTTACATATACAATGATTGTATATTTTCTTTCTTTTTCATTCATATTGTCCCCGAAGGGACAATATGAATGAAAAAGAAAGAAAATATACAGACTCCATCGACCTATTTCATATCTTACAGACCGCAGCCTTCCCTCACGAGCCGCCACTGTCTGAATGCTTCTTCTATTTCATATGCAAGTTTTATATCCATGTTTCTGTGTTTCTATTTTCAGGAGTTAACAAGAAGAATAAACACATTGTTGTATACCCTGACATTCCTTCTGCTATGAGACCTGTACCCCATGGTCCTGGAATTCCAATACCCGACCCACCTCAAACCCTGGACTTCGATGATTCTGATGATGAATCAATGACCAATGCCAATGACCAGTCCCAGTCGTATATACCTCAAAATACCGCTTCAAATGAGCCGAGGCCTCTCAACCAGGCCAAACTTAATGATCTTACCAGGGATTTAGGACTTTCCAAATTAGCTGCCGAGATCTTGGGCTCACGACTTCGAGAGGACAACTTGCTGGCTCCGGGAACAACATTCTCCTGGTATAGGAAACGAGAGGAAGAATTCCGCAAGTTTTTTGCAGTGCACGAAAATACCTCTTCCTTAATGTACTGCTGCAATGTTGAGGGGCTAATCGAATCCTTGGGCCTGCCATATAACGCATCAGAATGGAGGCTATTTATAGACTCGTCTAAACGAAGTTTGAAAGCAGTACTTCTCAACATTGGGAATAGGGTTGCATCAGTCCCTGTAGCACATTCCGTACAACTTACTGAGAGCTACGATAACATGAAAATTTTACTGGATGCTCTCGTATACGACCAACATAACTGGAGGATCTGTGGAGATTTGAAGGTAATACTAATATCATAAGTAAACTATTGCTATTGACTATGTTGTTTTTCCAAAGGTTATTTGAGAGCGTATAAGAACACTTAACTTCCCCACAGAAGTGATACAGTCCAATGCATAGATTTTTTTTTCTGATAGAACAAATTCTCTAAATTCTTTAAATATTTTCATTTTTTTTCAGATTGTGGCATTTGTATTGGGAATGCAAGGGGATACACGAAATACCCATGTTTCCTCTGCAAATGGGATAGCCGAGCGGCGATGAGAAGCACTATGCACAGCGTGAATGGGCATCCAGAGAGAATTTTGAACCTGGGTCGCATAATGTCGTTTCAGTGCCCCTTGTACCACCAACAAAAATTTTGCTCCCACCACTTCATATTAAGCTGGGCTTGATGAAAAATTTCATAAATCAATGAATAAGGAGGGTTCAGCATTCCGATATCTCGAGAGTAAATTTCCTCATATATCTGATGCTAAACTAAATGCTGGGGTTTTTGATGGTCCTCAAATTCGAACTTTGATCAAGGATACTCAGTTCGAAAACGCAATGACTCCAACTGAGAAGAATGCCTGGCAGGCATTCAAATCAGTTGTCACCGATTTTCTTGGCAAGCGTAGAAGTCCAGAATACGAGTCCGTTGTCGAAAACTTGATGGAAGCTTTCAAAGCTCATGGGTCGCGCATGTCCATAAAAATGCACTTTTTGTGGTCCCACTTGGACTATTTTCCTGAAAATTGCGGGGATTATAGTGAGGAACAGGGTGAACGATTTCACCAAGATATCAAAATAATGGAAGAGAGGTACCAGGGAAACTGGGATATCAATATGCTGGCGGACTATTGCTGGTGTTTGAAGCGAGACGTGCCCGAAGAAAAACACAGACGGAAAGCCAAAAAAACTTAATTCCTTCCTCAATAAACTTTTTTCCATATTCATTGTATGAATAAAAGTATTTATTCACACAATGTTTTCATTTTTCACGAGTGTTCTTATAATATTACTCGTATCTACAGTGTTTAAGCTAAAAAAATCAATAAATTTGGGGATAAAATTGGACTTATAATAAATGGCCAATAGAGAAAAAACCTGACCTGATTGAGGAAAACCAATGTCATTTTCGAATTCAGCATGGTCGAATTATATAATATGAGTTGAAAAAACCCTCACAGCAGACAAAAACATTTCATATGCATACCAGTGTAATTTAGCTTTGCGAAAACACACGATCAACAACGCAATAACTGTTAAATTAGAAGAACTTTATAGCAACTTGAAAGCCAAAAAGGAAAAGAAAATCATCATCGTACTTGATCTAGCTAAAGCCTTTGACACGGTACCTCATAAAATACTCTTAAGAAACTGAAACATTACGGCTTCAGGGGACTGCCCGTAAGATGGTTCAACTCGTACTTAACTAACAGAACACAATTTACAGCATAGGACTCTCTTACAAGACGGAAAGGATGCAACTCCCACGGGGTGCTCCAAGGGAACATTCTGGTACGTATCCTGTTCCTCCTTTATATAAATGACTTCCGCCGCTCACTAAATAATTCTTCCAGTTACCAGTACGCAGATGATAGTTGAATCATAACCTCTAACGAAGAATTATTACCACTCGAAACAACCACCAACAATGAACTCCAAAGTGTATATGTTTGTCTTAAAGCAAACTCGTCAAATATTAAAAAAAAAAAGATGACGTTGCTTCTTCTAAACCTAAACATAAATTCAATCTCTGTTCATTGAGTGCAATCAGCCAATCTTCTGGGAATTAACCTCGATTCAGACCTCTCATTCAAAGAGCACACTAAAGATCTATGCAACAAATTAACCAAGGTTTCATTCTAATTACAAAGTAGGTGCAGCACTCCAAATAAAGTTCTTAGATCCATATACTTCACCATGATGTACCCACACCGACAATACTGCATTAGTGCTTACAGAAGTGCACGTCACTACTTTATGCAGCCACTGGTGGTAGGAAAATCTATCAGTCGAACAAATAATGAAATTCCAAACAAAATATTCAACGAGTTAAAAAATTCTCAAACTAGTAGAAACCTACAAACTAAACAATGGCTCATATTATATGTAATAAATCATCCATAATACTGCACCATAAATCATCCAAAACAACATATTAACTTCGCAAACGCAACACCGCTTAACACAAAACAATCAAACATGTACATCAGAAAACAAAATTACACTCTAGATTGAGGCTAGATATCCTTATGCTCCACAGGACCAAACCTCCAAAACATCCTCCATCAAAGATAAAATGATCTAGAACATTAAAAGCCTTCCAGAGAAAACTAAGACAAATTCATTAGATCCTCCAAACCAGAACACTGTAGCCCCTTTCTTATTTCCATAACAATAAATTAATCTATAGTCCTCTTAAGTGAAACAAATAATATCGCAGAAACGAGAAGTAAGTTGTGGCCAGTATCGCAACAACGCCTCCAGTCGATCAGCGAAGTTAAGTGACATCGTGTCTCGGTAGTAGTTGAATGTTGGACTGTCCTTTGCGTCCAGATTATACAGCGACCCGTGGTTTGGATCCCACGTAAAGCTGTAGGTCCCCTTCGTCATATAACTTTAGATGTTGCGTAGGGGATTAAACAATCCCAACATTACTGTACAATTATGCAGAAACGAGACACTGCAAACAAACCATTTAAAAGACTTTTACGTTTAAGATATAGCAAACGAAAGTTGAAGCCTACTGGGCACAATCCCTGAAGAAGTGAGCGCTTCACAATAATATACATATGGAAAATACTCGAGGGATAGGTAAAAACATATTGGAATAAGAGAACAACTAGATTCTGTATTATCCCAACTGCGTTAGGACGAAGATGAAAAATGCTTTCAGAAAATGAGACCAAAAATTCCTCAACCTTTTGACGAAAGAACTGAGAAACCTCCACACACCAACTTCAATAATTTCCTGAATCATCTCGACAGGTTCCTCTGTAAAGTCCCTGACCAGCGATGCGTAGCTGGCTATGAGGGCAGGGTGAGAGCAGAAAGCAGTTCTCTCCTTCATTAGATTCTTCAAATAGGGCAGCATTCTAGAGGTGAACACAGGTCACGCCTGAACAGTTGTTCAAAACCAACTAAAGTGTATATTATATATATATATATATATATATATATATATATATATATTATAGAGGGTGAGTCAAAAGTATGGAAACATAGGAACTATGCTTTTCAATAAAAAAATATTTACATTGAAAAGCATAGTTCCTATGTTTCCCTTTATATATAATTAAAATACTGCTCAGTCTACAAGACTCACCCTACCACCCACCCAACCCCACCCCTCCCCACCCTACCCAAAATAATAATAACAATAATAATAATAATAAATAATAATAAAAACAAAGGTCGAAAATGAAAACTGCAAATCAATACTTTGTGACTCTCTTTCTCTTTTCTTGGAAGACGATAATAAAATTCACTGAAAATAATGACGCCCATGAATAATATTTCACGGACAATAATCCTCAATATCAATTCAACCTTGCAAGTGAGGTTAAATCTTTCTCTGGAGCTTAAAAACCTCTTTCAGATTTACTTCATGTATTATTTTTTTTTTCTCTCTCTCTCTCTCTCTCTCTCTCTCTCTGATCAAAGAGATTAATCGACGTTGCGTCTATTCAGTAATGCGATGGCTGACCCACCGCCTTCAGATGATAAAGATAGTTGGAATCTCACGTGTCACATGACCTTTGCTATATACAGTATATATATATACAGAGAGAGAGAGAGAGAGAGAGAGAGAGGAGAGAGAGAATCACGTAATTTATCCTCAGTGGAAAGAAAGAAAGTACCCCATAATTTGCGAAAGGAAAATAAGAGAGACACTAGTTCTCAATCTGAAGTTGAACCCTATAAAACCAATTAGACAACAGTGGAAAAATAGAAAAGGAAGAAGTGTCATGTTCCCAAACTAAAGGCTAGGCAAGGAACATTATCAAGCCTGAAGTAAAATAGCTTTGTTGTCAGATGGCCAAGACTATTCAACCAGCTGCCCAAAGAACTCCGAAATATTAATGCTGTGAGGGTGGAAGTCTTAAAAAAAAAAAAAAAAAAAGACTACTCACCCGGCTCAAGACAATCCCAGATGAGCCGGGTGTATCTGTCTATGTGAAATGGAGAGTTCAAGCCAGTAATTCTATTATTAACTAAACCAACTCGACAGGAGGGGCAACTAGTCTAGTCTTCGTGAGGAAACACTACACTGAAAAAATTCATATATATATATATATAGTGATGCAACGTTGGTTGCATCAAAATTTACATTAAAATGTGTTTTAATTAAATATTTAATAAAATACCAATGTGAAAGGGATCAACTAATGGAGAAAAATCTTCTATTTTACCCATTTAATAAAAACCTATTAACTACACACTATGTTGATTCGCAGTAATTAATTAGTTTAATTTATAAATTAATTACGTGTCAATAAGTATTTTAATATTAGCTAAACTATTCTTTTTGCAAAATTTAATTTCTATTCGGTAGATTAAAAATGGTGATTTCAAGTTGATTTCAAAAAAATAATGTCGGCTACATTATGAAAACACTCCCCGCCCCCCTCTCTAAAAGGTGTATGTAACATCTTGGTACAGTTATTGTGTTATATCGTTTGCGTGCCAAAATTTACCGTGTGAGCCAAAATGTGTTTGGTTTACTACGGTTTCGTTTGAGCTAAATCATACCTATCGACTGCGCTAAAGTTTTCAGGCCCCATAAATCTACCTGCGAGTTGAACTAAACTAAACTAACCTAACCTTTCTTAATGTAAAAATAAAGGCATGTCTGCTTCACTTGACCCAGACAAAACGATACAAAATGAACAAATTTTGGTTTACAAGTTAAAATTTGACACAAACGCTATAACCCGAGAGAAACGCTTGTGCTGACCGCAAAGAAAATTAATTGATAGCCACTGCTTTTCCGATTACGACAAACATTAATAAATATAAAAAAAATTCTAATTTTTACACGCATGATAGATATTTTTTTTTTTGCCTTTACAACATTTAGGAATATTTTATTGGTTATATATTTATATCTATATTTTACTTGAATTATAGAAGAACCGGAGTGTAGTTATTAAGACTATGCTATAGCATGTTGGTCTTAAATGTAATTAAAGCAATATCTATTTTATATATTTACCTATACTATACATAGAGCATATTCTTTTATTTTCATAACATGTAATTGATTGAAACTATAGGCCTACATATATTTATAGTATTTTCTATGTAAATGGATTTTTTACAGCACAGAGTGATTTTCTTTTGTCCTTTTAAACCAAAACACAACGAACAAAAAGATTGTGTGTGTGTGTGTATATATATATATATATATATAATGTTCATTTCGTAATTCAAAATCAAAATAGAATCTCAAATTCTGAAAGTTATTACAAAAATGTTTTCACGATCAATGTTTGACATCTATGATAAATAAAGATGTCTGCAGTGTTAAAGAAATTGAAAAAACTGCATCTTATGCAGGCTCAAAACAAAATACAATATAATCATCACACACACACACACACACACACACACACACACACGTAATTTATCCTCAGTGGAAAGAAAGAAAGTACCCCATAATTTGCGAAAGGAAAATAAGAGAGATACTAGTTCTCAATATACACACACACACACACACACACACACCACACAAATAGCTTCCTCTTTAACTGAAATAGCGCAGTATCGAAACATCAGTCAAAGTTGACATGTATTGAACTTTTATGAAGTTACAAATGATTAAAAGGTAATTAAGGTCCTTAAATCATCGTTAATTAGTTCATAATTCACATATTCCTATTATAAAATCGTATTATGAACTTTCTTCACAAATTATGATCGGTTGTGTATTATTACGGCCTTTCAGGGTCTATTAATGCTCTCTCTCTCTCTCTCTCTCTCTCTCTGGAAAGATTTAACATTTAGTTGGAAAATACTGAAATTAGATGGAAATATCCTAATTTATAAATAAACTTTTTTTTTTCATTAAAAATCCATCTTCCATCTTCAAATTATTTCCTTTGAAAAAAAAATGTTGTTCCAAACGGTTTCCAACCAAAATTTTAATGAGCCAAAAGTCTATCGATTTTATTTCCATTTACCGTGAACGCCATACGCGCGAAACCTTTGTCGTAACGTGTTGTGGTTTAAAACTCGCGAAATTTTAACATAAAGCAATAAACTTGGAACGCTAATTTTACTCACATTAAAGGGGCTTTACCCCTATATGCGATTGCTGCATATATAGATAATACGTAAAATATATATATATATATATATATATATATAATATATTGTTTTTATATGTAGATTGAAGCTAGTTTTCCGGTTGATATGTCCAAGAGATTGGATTCTCTCTCTTCCAGATATATTCTCTCCAAAATGGAAATGTCTTGTTGGAAATGTAAGTTAAACTCTCCAAAAGCGTATATAGTATCTATTAACTAACTATATATATATATATATATTATATATATATATATTATATATATATATATATTATATATATATATATATATATATATATATATATATATCTATCTTTTCAATATCAGCCTATAAGTATTATACAAAAATAATCAGTTTATATCCACGGAATATTTCCATAAACACAATCAAAACTAAACCCATTATTACGAGTCTAAAAAAAAGGATAATATCTTTGTCCGTAAAACTTCTTACGAAAGATAACGTCTTTGAATACAATTATATATACACGTGTAGATTATGCTTCTTCGTAACACGTTTTTTCATTCTTTCATTTGTGTTATCAGAAGAAAGACTGCAGTTTTTTTTTCACCTAAAAAGGTATTTCCTTTTAGGCAAATTAAAATCAGCATCCATGTTATTTTCTTCCGCCTTCAATTTCTTATCCAAATCCCATTTCTTTATATGGGGAAAAAAATCTGTTGAGAGAGAGAGAGAGAGAGAGAGAGAGAGAGAGAGAGAGAGAGAGAGAGCTCAAAATTTAATGATATGAGTAATTATTGGTAAACGGTAAAAAGTTTTACGAGTTTGTCTTACAATTTAATTATCAATAAGTGCACTGCAATATATATATATATATATTTATTTTTTTTTCCTTAATAATTCTGTTCGCAGATGATTCAATTCTATATAAATGTTTCTTTTTTGGAAGATTAAAGTTTTACGACCTTATACTAAAGAAGTTACAAATTATATAGATGAAACGAAGCGATGAAAGGACGATCTAGATTCCAGAAAATATGACGATAACAAAAAGAAAAGAAAATATTCGGACTATGACATGTTATATTGCTGTATCCAACTGAACTTTTATATAGAATACGGACCAGTATTAATGAGACTTCCTTCGATATATGAATGTTACGCTTTGGAAAATAAGTTCGCCTAAAAAATTTAAGTTTCTCAAAACAAAATATATAAAAAAAAAAATAATCAATAATGATTGGGTTTGATTTTGACATTTTATTGTTGTCACCAATATATATATATATATGATGAATAAAACCACGAAGGGAAAAGAAACACAAAGGGGTGCTTAAGCGCTTTCGTCTAATGACATCCTCAGGAACACTGAGGATGTCATTAGACGAAAGCGCTTGAGCACCCCTTTGTGTTTCTTTTCCCTTCGTGGTTTTATTCATCATAAATATTTTTCACGTGTCACTTTCGTGAAATAATTTTTCATATATATATATATATATATATATATATATATATATATATATATATATATATATATATACATATACATATATATATATAGTCATGCGGTTTGCTTCTACAAAGCTTCAATTTAATATTTAGGAGAAATCCAATGACAAGGAGGAATGTAAATGCCATGAAAAGTCTTCTTTAATGCGCAACGTTTCGAGCAATACGCTCATCATCAGGCTAGATAATAACAATATGAAATTAGAATCAATAAATAAATGTGAACAAGACAAAATAATTTCCATAAAACCTATTCAGTAAAAGCAAATTTTAAAAAGACTAAAAGAAGAGGGTTAAATTCAAAGTTATAAAAATTTACATATAAAATTAACCAGAAATTTAAAAAGCTATTTTTAAATTACATATAGTAAATTTGAAATTAGTACACTGGAATAATTAACACTAATACAATGGAATAATTAACACTACGAACCTTTCAATGCTGGTTCCGAGGCACGAGTAATTTAAAACAAAACAAAACAGGAAACAAGCTATGGGTTGGGCGGTTGGAGTTATAAGTTAGGGGAGGGGGAGGGGAGTTGGGGAGGGGGGTTTATAAAAATTTAGAGGGACAGCTGAGGAATCCACGTTTAGAGAAGGGGTCAATGTTTTAATATAAAGAGATTCCAAAATTCTAAGTGAGTTAGGACAAGAATTACAACCGAGAATTTTAAAATTATCTAAAGTGACATCAGTTTTACATTTTATACTGTGTTCCCGAATACTGGAGGCTTCCTTTTTATTTAAAATTTTACCTGTTCGGCAACTTATTCCCATATGCGAATAAAATCTAGTCCTGAGGGAGCGCACGGTGCTGCCAATGTAAGTACCAAGGAGACACCTTGGGCAGGTAAATAAATATACAACACGCTACGCAACGAATCAGGAGTTCGATCCTTCGCTGAGAAAAAGCTACCTAAAGACATTTTGTTAATAAATATAATGCGAAAATCAGTATGATAAAAAATTTTCTTAACAACTTTGTAAATTTAAGTTTAAATTCTTTATTCATGGGACCCATTTCAGGTACCAGGAAATATTTTATATCTTTAGGCACTGAAATACAGGAAAGTTGAGGGCTATAAACATTATTTAAGAAAGATCTTATTAGTTTATCTACATATTGAACAGGAAAACTATTATTGGTAAAATATGATCTTAAATTATTAAATTCTTCGTTTAGTAAGGTAAAACTAGAGGTCAAATTATATCCTCTGAACAAGAGAGTTTTAATACACGACATCTTATAGTTAAAATCAGTAAAACTAAAGAAATTCATGCCCAAACCAGTAAAAGTGGGTTTCCTGTAAACTGATGTAGTAATAGAATCACCTTTTTTCGAAATTAAAAGATCTAAAAAGGGAAGGGAGCCATTTTTCTCAGTTTCCATTGTATAAGTTATATTGGGGTGCAGAGAATTTAAGAAGTTAAAAATTGTTGCGCTTGTACAGCATTATCAAAAACAGCTATCGAGTCATCAACGAAGCGTCGATAGAAAATTGGTTTAAAATGGGTGGGAGATTGTCTAAAAATTACACTTTCTAAATGAGTCATAAAAAAATCAGCTGATAGAGGTCCGACGGGTGATCCCATCCCAACACCATCAATTTGTTGGTAAACCTTATTATTGAAAGTAAAATAACATTGCTTAAAAACCAATTCTAAAAGTTCCTTAAAATAAGACCATGAAAAACCATGAAAACTATCATCAGAGCTAAAAACCCTATCTAAAATAATGGCAATAGTTTCTGATACAGGTACATTCGTGAAAAGCGACTTTACATCAAAACTGACAAAAAACCTTTTTGAATCGAAATTCTTACTAAGATCTTTTTGAAATTCATAAGAGTTATTTATAGTATAAGCATTTTTCGCAAAAGGTGACAGGAGACGAACAACAAATTTTGACAATTGAAAGGTAGGTAAGTTATACGAAGCTAAAATAGGACGGAGAGGTGTTCCAACTTTATGGATTTTAGGCAAACAGTATAATTGAGCAAGATCAGAACCAGATACGAACAACTGAGAGTAAGTATCATTTTTTATTATCTTTAAAGACTTTAATCGTGACAAAAATCTATTAACTTGGTCTTCCAACCTTAAAATGACTTTATTGACGGGTTCAAGAATTTGTTTGAATTTGCTAACATCACTTAGGATTTCATTAGTTTTATTTATGTAATCAGATTTATTCAAAATAACAACTCCGTTGCCCTTGTCCGGTCTAGTCACAACAATCTCCTGGTTCTTTGCCAAATTCTTAATAACCTGCAAGTCACTCTTCTTAAATATGAAAGATTTAAATTTAAGGTTTCTAAGTTTGTGAAAAAATTCATGAGTTAAATTAGCAAACTGACATTTAAAATTATTAAAATCACCAACATGGGGAACATTTTTCAAGCCATTAAAAATTTTCAAAGTAAAGAAAAAACGAAGGCTTATATATTTGAAATAACGGAAGCTTGAATTGCAAGCCAAGTGAGAGTAAAAACTTTTCCCGAGGTGAGAGGGTGTAACTAGAAAAATTCGAAATTACTTTATCAGAATTGAAAAAATTAGGTGAATTCAGGCCCAGGGCCTTTAACTTACGTTCATGAGTTTCAGAAATGGTAGAATGAAACTTTTCAAGTTCACGTTGTACAAGAGAAATTATTAATAAATAATCCAACAACGAAAGGGTATTTTTAAGGGTAATTATATGATGCTCAAGCGACTTATTATGCGAGTCTGAAATTTTGATTTTATAATTAATTTCATTATTTAATAAATATTCCAGGGAAGATTGATAAAATTCAGAGTCATATAGATTGTCACGATAAAGTTTGAAGTAAACGAATTTCGGGAAAACCCTGCAGGTACGACACATTTCAAGAAAATAACAATCGAGTTTTGACTTGAGAAGCTTTCGTGAAGTCTTCCAAACATGGCGATAAGCCCTAAGGCCATCTTGTCCATACCTTGAGTATATATAGTCATGCGGTTTGCTTCTACAAAGCTTCAATTTAATATTTAGGAGAAATCCAATGACAAGGAGGAATGTAAATGCCATGAAATATTTATTAAATAATGAAATTAATTATAAAATCAAAATTTCAGACTCGCATAATAAGTCGCTTGAGCATCATATAATTACCCTTAAAAATACCCTTTCGTTGTTGGATTATTTATTAATAATTTCTCTTGTACAACGTGAACTTGAAAAGTTTCATTCTACCATTTCTGAAACTCATGAACGTAAGTTAAAGGCCCTGGGCCTGAATTCACCTAATTTTTTCAATCTGATAAAGTAATTTCGAATTTTTCTAGTTACACCCTATCCCCTCGGGAAAGGTTTTTACTCTCACTTGGCTTGCAATTTAAGCTTCCGTTATTTCAAATATATAAGCCTTCGTTTTTTCTTTACTTTGAAAAATTTTTTAATGGCTTGAAAAATGTTCCCCATGTCGGTGATTTCAATAATTTTAAATGTCAGTTTGCTAATTTAACTCATGAATTTTTTCACAAACTTACAAACCTTAAATTTAAATCTTTCATATTTAAGAAGAGTGACTTGCAGGTTATTAAGAATTTGGCAAAGAACCAGGAGATTGTTGTGACTAGATCGGACAAGGGCAACGGAGTTGTTATTTTGAATAAATCTGATTACATAAATAAAACTAATGAAATCCTAAGTGATGTTAGCAAATTCAAACAAATTCTTGAACCCGTCAATAAAGTCATTTTAAGGTTGGAAGACCAAGTTAATAGATTTTTGTCACGATTAAAGTCTTTAAAGATAATAAAAAATGATACTTACTCTCAGTTGTTCGTATCTGGTTCTGATCTTGCTCAATTATACTGTTTGCCTAAAATCCATAAAGTTGGAACACCTCTCCGTCCTATTTTAGCTTCGTATAATTACCTACCTTTCAATTGTCAAAATTTGTTGTTCGTCTCCTGTCACCTTTTGCGAAAAATGCTTATACTATAAATAACTCTTATGAATTTCAAAAAGATCTTCTTAGTAAGAATTTCGATTCAAAAAAGTTTTTTGTCAGTTTTGATGTAAAGTCGCTTTTCACGAATGTACCTGTATCAGAAACTATTGCCATTATTTTAGATAGGGTTTTTAGCTCTGATGATAGTTTTCATGGTTTTTCATGGTCTTATTTTAAGGAACTTTTAGAATTGGTTTTTAAGCAATGTTATTTTACTTTCAATAATAAGGTTTACCAACAAATTGATGGTGTTGGGATGGGATCACCCGTCGGACCTCTATCAGCTGATTTTTTTGACTCATTTAGAAAGTGTAATTTTTAGACAATCTCCCACCCATTTTAAACCAATTTTCTATCGACGCTTCGTTGATGACTCGATAGCTGTTTTTGATAATGCTGTACAAGCGCAACAATTTTTTAACTTCTTAAATTCTCTGCACCCAATATAACTTATACAATGGAAACTGAGAAAAATGGCTCCCTTCCCTTTTTAGATCGTTTAATTTCGAAAAAAGGTGATTCTATTACTACATCAGTTTACAGGAAACCCACTTTTACTGGTTTGGGCATGAATTTCTTTAGTTTTACTGATTTTAACTATAAGATGTCGTGTATTAAAACTCTCTTGTTCAGAGGATATAATTTGACCTCTAGTTTTACCTTACTAAACGAAGAATTTAATAATTTAAGATCATATTTTACCAATAATAGTTTTCCTGTTCAATATGTAGATAAACTAATAAGATCTTTCTTAAATAATGTTTATAGCCCTCAACTTTCCTGTATTTCAGTGCCTAAAGATATAAAATATTTCCTGGTACCTGAAATGGGTCCCATGAATAAAGAATTTAAACTTAAATTTACAAAGTTGTTAAGAAAATTTTTTTATCATACTGATTTTCGCATTATATTTATTAACAAAATGTCTTTAGGTAGCTTTTTCTCAGCGAAGGATCGAACTCCTGATTCGTTGCGTAGCGGTGTTGTATATTTATTTACCTGCCCAAGGTGTCTCCTTGGTACTTACATTGGCAGCACCGTGCGCTCCCTCAGGACTAGATTTTATTCGCATATGGGAATAAGTTGCCGAACAGGTAAAATTTTAAATAAAAAGGAAGCCTCCAGTATTCGGGAACACAGTATAAAATGTAAAACTGATGTCACTTTAGATAATTTTAAAATTCTCGGTTGTAATTCTTGTCCTAACTCACTTAGAATTTTGGAATCTCTTTATATTAAAACATTGACCCCTTCTCTAAACGTGGATTCCTCAGCTGTCCCTCTAAATTTTTTATAAACCCCCCTCCCCAACTCCCCTCCCCCCTCCCCTAACTTATAACTCCAACCGCCCAACCCATAGCTTGTTTCCTGTTTTGTTTTGTTTTAAATTACTCGTGCCTCGGAACCAGCATTGAAAGGTTCGTAGTGTTAATTATTCCATTGTATTAGTGTTAATTATTCCAGTGTACTAATTTCAAATTTACTATATGTAATTTAAAAATAGCTTTTTAAATTTCTGGTTAATTTTATATGTAAATTTTTATAACTTTGAATTTAACCCTCTTCTTTTAGTCTTTTTAAAATTTGCTTTTACTGAATAGGTTTTATGGAAATTATTTTGTCTTGTTCACATTTATTTATTGATTCTAATTTCATATTGTTATTATCTAGCCTGATGATGAGCGTATTGCTCGAAACGTTGCGCATTAAAGAAGACTTTTCATGGCATTTACATTCCTCCTTGTCATTGGATTTCTCCTAAATATATATATATATATATATATATATATATATATATATATATATATATATATACAAAATACTGTATTACCAATTCATAATTTTTCATACTTTTTATACATTTTGTCTAGGCGTATTTTTTTGTGATGTCCTGTTTCACCTCTACGAAAATACTTAAAATTACAGCTTTTTATCTTTTAACATATGGGTCTTCAACAGTTATTGCTTCGAAAAAGCAAATCTCTTATCCATTGTTAACATTACAGTAAATTTTCACTATTGATATCTGGCACCGTTTTGGACTATATTTCAGTGCCACACAAATTTAAGACTATTGTATAATGATCTTTTCTGGTATTAATACATTTTAAGATTATCCGAAGCTGAAGAACAGTCATTACGTATTCATTAACGTCCAACAGATTCTGTCGGACGTAATGCATACATAATGAGTACGGAACATAATAGAGATAACGTACTTTAATTCTTTCAGTAATAGATAGAAGACGAAGATACTGCTAGCGCTTCAGTGACTGTACCTATATTATTATTGAATACTATCTGAATCTTACAACCAACTAAACGGGTATTAAAACTGATAAAGAATTTTTTTCAAATATCAACTGAATAAATTTTCTTAATCGATTTTAACTTACGAAGGATTTTGAAAACGTGTTTTCGGTCGCTTCCTTTCTTTTCAATCTTTCGGGTGTTCCCTACGATGATTCTTCATTTCACGGAGGTCAGGCTCGTTACCCTTCCCTTGAGTTAGCCTGGTGAAGTGAAGAGTTGGGTTTTTGTGCTCTCCATTCTACATAGCCATGCTTCTTCACATTCATTACTGAATTCTTTAAATCAAATTGAATCTTAATGAGTTTTTTTTCATTAATATATCCGTACGAATGCGTTTCGCAATTTTTTCAATGTATGAATACTGAGACAAGAGGAATTCTACGGGTAATGCCCTAGGTTCTATTAAAACAACCCCACTGCTAGTACCCCAGTAATCTGATCTGTACGGCTGGTCAATGAGGAGGGGTTGGGGTTGTTTTACCTCTCGTGACTGCAAAGGTCATGTAACTGAGGGGACCTGCAGATTTGCAAGACCCGAATTATCTAAGGGTCGATACATCATCTGAACGCAAAGGACGGTCACCCATCCAACTACTGAACAGACTCAAGACGCTTAATCTTACTGATCTAACGGGAAGCGGTGTGGCGACGTGGCCACGACGTAGATCTAAACCCCTGCGACTTTTAACTGCGGGATAATTTAAAAGATACAGTACTTGAATAGAATCCACACACAGTAGAAGAAATCAAATCATCAACTGAACAATCTCAAACTAAATACATACGAGCTGTTTACCTTTCTCCTAATTCTACTGACTATCCAAAATGTTTTGACTACCTCACTTTTAAAGTGGGATACATTCTTTCCCGCTCTCCCTTTGATGAAATTTCTATTTTAGGAGATTTCAATGTTCACCACCACCTTTGGCTTTCCTCCCATTTCACTGACATCCCTGGTGAACTAGCTTACAACTTTTCTCTTCTAAACTACCTAGAGCAGATTGTACAACACCCTACTCGCATCCCCGATCGCCTTGGAGATAGGTAAAAAATAAATCCAGAATGTTGGGCCTCTCATCCTTCTTCCTACTCTGTGAAACTTTTCTCTCCGTTGGGCTCCTCCGATCATAATCTTATCTCTGTTTCGTGTCCTATCGCTCCAATTCGACCTTTGGATCCTCCCAAGAGGAGGACCCTTTGGCACTTCGGCGCCGCTGATTGGGAGGCCCTTAGGTAGTACTTCTGTGAGTTCCCATGGAATGATTACTGCTTCCGTGGCCGGGGCCCTTCTGAGTGTGCAGAGCACAACACAGAGGTGATTCTCTCGGGCATGGAGGCGTACATTCCACATTCTATTCCTACTACTAATGCAGAAAAACCTTGGTTTAACTTAATTTGTTCAAATGCTATCCGCAACAGAGAAGAGGCTTTCAGAAGGTACCATCCAACTGCTGACTCTCACTCAGTTTATATTTCTGCCCGAAATCGTGCAAAATCTGTTCTTCCACTCGCCAAAAAATTCTTCATCCGACAAAAATGTGAAAATCTATCTAATTCTAAATTCTTCTCGCTCTTTCTGGCATCTAGCTATGAAGCTCTTCAATAACGTTACTTCCTCCCGTTTCCTTCCTCTTCTCCAATTCGACGGCACAGTTGCCGTCTCTTCTCCTGACAAAGCTGAACTCTTCGCCCAAACTTTCGCTTACAATTCAACCCTGGACGATTCCGGTGCTGTTCCTCTATCTCCTCCCCCCACTCTGACTTTATTATGTCTGAAATTAGAATCTCTTCTGAAGATGTTTTTTCTGCCCTATCTGGGCTCAACTCTAGGAAGGCGTATGGTCCTGATGGTGTTCCTCCTGTTATTCTTAAGAACTGTGCTTCTGTGCTGACACCCTGCCAAGACAAACTCTTTCGTCTTTCTCTCTCATCTGGTACTTTTCCTTCCTGCTGGAAGTTTGCTTTCATTCAGCCTATCCCAAAGAAGGGTGACCGCTCTCAACCCTCCAACTATCGTCCAATTGCTTTGATTTCTTGCCTTTCCAAAGTTGTTGAATCCATCCTTAATAGGAAGATTCTTAAACACCTCTCTTCTCTCAGATCGTCAGTATGGATTCCGCAAGGGACGTTCTACTAGAGATCTTCTTTTCATATCTCTCCGACTCTTGGTCATCCTCCTTTCGGGATTTCGGTGAAACCTTTGCTACTGCGCTAGACATATCGAAAGCTTTTGATAGAGTCTGGCACAATCTTTAATTTCGAAACTGCTCTCCTTCGGTTTCTATCATTTTATCTGTGC
Organism: Bathynomus jamesi; assembly: GCA_023014485.1. Lineage (NCBI taxonomy): Eukaryota > Metazoa > Arthropoda > Malacostraca > Isopoda > Cirolanidae > Bathynomus > Bathynomus jamesi. Next base: position 396,483 of record JAJOZX010002612.1, on the reverse strand, counting down.
CTCCTCATCTCTAATTTCCTTTCTGGCCAACCTATAGTTGCAGTTGTAGATGGCCACTGTTCTTCTCCTAAAGCTATTAACAGTGGTGTTCCTCAGGGTTCTGTCCTGTCACCCACTCTTTTCCTTTTATTTATTAATGATCTTTTAATTCGCACTTCCTGTCCTACTCACTCCTATGCCGATGATTCCACTCTTCACTTCTCCACCCGCTTCACAAAGCGTCCTTCACAGCAGTTGCTTCATGATTCGAGTAGGACGGCTTTGGGACACCTGACCTCTGATCTTTCTGCTATATATGATTGAGGCAGAGAAAACTTTGTGCCTTTCAATGCCTCAAAAACTCAGTTTCTCCATTTGTCCACTCGTAACAATCTTCCACACAACTGTCCCCTTACCTTCAACAACACACTACTCAATCCTTCCTCTTCTCTTAACATTCTTGGCGTTTCCTTTCCTCATAATCTTTCCTGGAAAGATCACATATACTCTTTTTCTAAAACAGCTTCTAAGAGGTTAGGTGTGCTGTGCCGCCTCCGGGGTTTCTTCACCCCCAACTCAGTTGCTGTCTCTGTCCAGGGATCTTGTTCGCCCCTGTATGGAGCGTGGCCGGACAGTTTGCCTACGGACAGTTTGCCTACGGACAGTTTGCCTACTGGACATTATGCCTACTGGACATTATGCCTATGGACACCATGCCTATGTGGTATATTTATCCTTACCTTATTTAACTTATTTAACTTCAGATTCATGCAAAAGAATTAATTCAAAATTAAAATGTGTTGTTGCCCTTAATAGCATAAATGTCTGAAAATATATCAAGTAAGAAAGGGAAACAGAAGTTTTCACATAATGGATATTTGTATGTGTTTGATAAATGTAGCAAGCGCGACCCTTCGTTACTTTTTTGGCGGTGCGAGCAAAAGAGTCAGTGTATTATAAGGTGTGTGTATATAATATGGGTACTTTTCCGTTATCTGCCCCATTGACGATTGGTTAGGTTCAGTCATGATATTTTCATTAAAACTATCAAAAATATCACAACTTAACCTAACCAATCGTCACTGCCCGGTTAGGTCAACTGTACGCCCCTGACGATTGGTTAGGTTAAGTCGTGATATTTTCGTTAGTTTTAACGAAAATATCACGACTTAACCTAACCAATCGTCAAGGGGGCAGATAACGGAAAAGTACCCATATTATATATACACACCTTATAATACACTGACTCTTTTGCTCGCACCGCCAAAAAAGTAACGAAGGGTCGCGCTTGCTACATTTATCAAACACATACAAATATCCATTATGTGAAAACTTCTGTTTCCCTTTCTTACTTGATATATTTTCAGACATTTATGCTATTAAGGGCAACAACACATTTTAATTTTGAATTAATTCTTTTGCATGAATCTGAAGTTAAATAAGTTAAATAAGTTAAATAAGGTAAGGATAAATATACCACATAGGCATGGTGTCCATAGGCAAACTGTCCAGTAGGCAAACTGTCCAGTAGGCAAACTGTCCAGTAGGCAAACTGTCCTAGCGCCGTATGGAGTATGCTTCTCATGTGTTGGGTGGTTCAACCCACACAGCCGTACTTGACCGGGTGAAATCAAAGGCTTCGTCTTATCAATTTCCCCCCCCCCCTCTTACTGATTGTCTTCAATCTCTCTCTCTTTGCCGCAATGTTGCCTCACTCTCTCTTTACTATCGCTCATAGCGGACACTGCTCTTCTGAACTCTTTAATTGCATGCCTCCTCCTTTAAGGAGAGAACGCAATACCAGACTTCCTACACTTTCTCATTCCTTTTCTATCCAACTATCTAATGCAAGGGTTAATCGGTATTTTCAGTCTTTCATCTATTCAACCGGTGAACTCTGGAACAATCTTCCTCAATCCATCTTTCCACCTGTCTAGGCATCTCGAAAACCCCAGACCTTGATTTTGGCTCTCTTCTTCTTCTTCTATGGGAAGGGCGCTTTTGCGTGCATTTGCCCTTGGTCCCTCCTTCCTGCATAAAAAATAAAGTTCTCAGATTTCAACAAATACTCTGTCCAGAGTAGTGCAAAATTTGGCTGTTCGTGTTAATAAAATGTCAAGATATCACAGAGGATGTTTTGCGCGAGAGGGTTAATTCCCCATGTGTAGAGAAGGTACAGTAAAAATTTCACGCTTTTATTTCAGTTAATAAAAAAATACAAACCTTTTAAAGTATCACATGTTTAAAAAATCACCCGATACTACGAAAATGGCTTTGAAAACTCCATGCATTCTACTTGAATGACTTAAACACCGTTCATATGTCATGTTCAACTTTAAACAGTATTTCATTACTGAACAATGAGAACAGTGTAGCTAATTCTAAATTCCATGTATGTACTGTACAAAAAAACTTACAATTTACAGAGTTAAAATTATTGGAAAACAAAAAAATTATCTTACTGTGACATCTCTCCTTCACTTTCAGTCGTAAACGTGAAAATGACCACCGTCATGAGTCAATCAATAACAAATTTACTACTAAAACGGAGTCAAAACCGAAGTTCATTATTCCTCATTATTTCTACTTGTAGATTAATCTTAAAAAACAAATAAAAAAACAACCAAGCTGTTTTTGTCAGAATGAAAGTAGAGATTTTACAGTCCGGGATTTGAAGATCCGCTTTAGATTAGGTTGTATTGAAAAACAAGTTTATAAAATAAAAACAAATGCAACGCTCTTACTTATATTACCGTAATATAAACAGGGTGGGTAAAAAAAGTGACCCCTTAGAGGTAAACTGTCATATTAAAAAAAGTAAGGGGACTAGAGCTCCCAAACTTCATAAATGCTTACCTTAGCATGTTGTTCGTCTTAATTGAGAAGTTGCTCGATGTGTCCCCCTTCCTGCTCAACGCAGGTCTCCAAACGTGGACGCCACTGATCAATACACCTATTTACATATCGTTGAGACACCTTCTCGCAGCCGATCAGAATTCTTTCCCGTAGTTCTTCTATGTCTCTTATAATGGCACTAGGGAGGTAAACTTTGGACTTCAGAGCTTCCCAAACAATAATCTAGTGGTGAAAGATCGGGGCTACTAGCTGGCCACATATTGGGTTCGATAAAATCCGGTGTTTCGATCTCAAGGAATGTGACAGTTTGGTGTGCTCTGTGAGCAGGGTCTCCATCTTGTTTGAAAGTATATCTTTCACTCTATCTAACTGATATTCGACGAATTAGTGGTGAAAGATATACTTTCCAACAAAATGGAGCCCCTGCTCACAGAGCACGCCAAACTGTCACATTCCTTGAGATCGAAACACCGGATTTTATCGAACCCAATATGTGGCCGGCTAGTAGCCCCGATCTTTCACCACTAGATTATGGTGTTTGGGAAGCTCTGAAGTTCAAAGTTTACATCCCTAGTGCCAATATAAGAGACATAGAAGAACTACGGGAAAGAATTCTGCTCGGCTGGGAGAAGGTGTCTCAACGATATGTAAACAGGTGTATTGATTAGTGGCGTCCACGTTTGGAGGCCTGCGTTGAGCAGAAAGAGGGACGCATCGAGCAACTTCTCAATTAAGACGAACAACATGCTAAGGTAAGCATCTATGAAGTTTCAAAGCTCTAGTCCCCTTACGTTTTTTAATATGACAGTTTGCCTCTAAGGGATCACTTTTTTTTTATCCAACCTGTATATATATATATACAGTATATATATATATATATATATATAAAACATTCATTCAAGAATGGTAGAAAGCGCAGAGAGAAGGAAAGACACACACACACACCACCACACACACACACACACACACACACACACACCACACACACACTAGACAGTACCACAGAATACATTCACACTATGCGAACATTTCCTTCAAGTACAGTTTTGGAAAAAAGTTGACAAAAATATTTGAAGAGCATAAAAAATTACAAAGTAGCATTTTTCTGTTTTTCTTTTAATATTTTATTCTTTTCGGCAATACTATAAATTTTTTTAAAAAGTAATAGTAATTTTGAAATACTTTTAAAAGGTTTTATTTTTCTGGGCAACCTTTTTCCAAAATTGTCTTTTATCAATACATTTACTGCATCATAAGAAATACGGAAAGATTTGAACAGTAACCTTGGACAAATTCCAAATAAATTTGCCTTTGAATCAAAACTCAAATCATTTGTGATCAAAGAATATAACTGACTGATCATTTTTTATAGGGCGATATAACTTTTATTCAAAAAACATTTTAAAATGGTTCACAAAATTGTAAAGTGAATGAAAATGTTTTTCTTCTTTATTACACACACACACACACCACACACACACACACATACACACACAGTCGCATCTTCGCATAAACGAGGTACGGACTTTTTTTAAATACGTATATCTAAAAAGCTAGTTAACCAAACCAAATCTAACCAGCCTAACCTAACCTTAGTGCCAGTGGTCAGAAATCACAAAGTCCCCGCCCGGACACGACCTCACGACCACCCGATCAGCATTTCAATGTCTTAACCACTAGACTACCCAGGGTACCCATTTATCTACCAACCAATTTATTTGTATGGAAAGATGAACAGCTGAGTGAGCAGTGCGCCCCAACGCCGGAAATCGAACCCAGGCCCAGTGGATTTGTATTGAGCGATGGTAATCATAAAACCACCGATATATACGTGTATATATAACCTTGGTTAACCATGGTTTTACTTCCGCCCGAATTGTTTATTGTGACGAAGGTCAAGCTTGTCACTCCACCTTAGACCTACAGCTTGACATGGAATCCGAACCACGCCCACCAACAGCCCATCGTCTTAACCACTAGGCTACCCAGGGTACCCACTTATCTACCAACCACTTTTTTATTGTGTGGAAGGATGAACAGCTGGGTTTTGCTGCGTGCCGCCTGCCGTCACCGGGTCTCGATCCCGGAGCCGATGAATTCGTAGTCAACGACGCTAACCAATACATCACCGAGGCGCATATATACTGTGTATATGTGTGTGTATATATATATATATATATATATATATATATATATATATATATCATGAATAAAACCACGAAGGAAAGGAAAAACAGAATGGTGCTCAAGCGCTTTCGTCTAATGACATCCTCAGGAACACTGAAGTACATAAAGAGTTACAGCCTATATATATAACTAAACAAGAACAAGGCGCAATAATAAAATACTTACAGTTCAACCCATGAACCTGTATATGTATAACTCTCAAACCAACACTTCCATTACTATCCAACCAATATGCGATTCTTTACAACAATAAATTTCGCATCGCTCATATTAAAACTCAAAAAACATTTCATTTCATAGCCGCAAACACCGTAAATACCTTTAATTAACAAGTATCTGGATCATATATATATATATATATAATATATATAAGCAAACAACCACAGGGAAAAGGAAACACAAAGTCCGAGCGCTTTCGTGATATATTCACATTATCAAGGAGGAACAGAAAATTTTCTGTTCCTCCTTGATAATGTGAATATATCACGAAAGCGCTCGGACTTTGTGTTTCCTTTTCCCTGTGGTTGTTTGCTTATTAATAAGATCACGTGTTATTTTGTGATTTTAGTGCATATATATATATTAGGGTGTCCCAATTTGTTTTCTTAACACGACCTGACCACTCGTGTCATGCCCGGATGTGGTTTGGGCTAAAGCATTGGCTGTGTGATTTTCAACTCGATCAGATGATATTTAGAGGTCCCGACGTTTGATGACGTTTTTTTGGTTTTCAGAATTGATCATTATGGCGTTGACAAGATCAAACATCAAGTTGTGGCTTCTTGAGACGTCTCCGATAGCAGAGCTGGCTAAATCTCGATTACCAAGTAATATGGACGTGTTGCTCCTTTCCTTCTACCATCACCGCGACCAAAGAAGACAGATTCAACAGTGTCAAGGCTGTAATATCGGCTGTATTAGAAATCTGGGCTAGAGCCAACTCGAATCTGGCAACAACCTCCGTTCATGCCTCGACTAAACTGAAAGCTTTGGTTCAGAGGTATCGAAATTTGCATAAAAACAAGAACAAGACTGGAATGACTTACAATATGCAGCGGGATGTATTCTTGGCTGATATGGAGGATATTTTTGATGTCGCTCGCTCAGACGTTCTGGATCGGGGAGATATCCCTCTTGAAGACAAGGAATTCCTCATTTCCCAAAGGGAAGATCGACATACGAGTTACATGGGAGGTGAAGATAGAAAATATAATGCAGCCACAATGAAAAGACAGGAAAGGGAAAGAGCTCTTGAGCGGGCACACCGGCGTCAAACGGAGGAGGCTCTAGCTGTAGGAGTCCCAGAAGAGGCTACCGACAGCAGTTCTAGCACATCGTCAGCTGACAGTGGAAACGAAGCCGTCACTTGTGGACTTAAACCTTCGAAAGCTCCCAAACATGACAGACTAAAAGAAAGTCAGTGATCTTGACCTGGCAGCAACTTGCGATCGCGAGGGCCTTTCTGTTCGACAGGCAACATCAGCGTTTGCTGCGACTGCAAAATCCCTAGCTCTCGGTCCTGACAGTGTTGCCGTCTGGCAAAGAGCCGAGCTGCAGAACTGATGGTAGTCAATGATGCAGCAGAGCGAGGCATCGCCCTCATTGAGAAATACACAAGCAAACCTCTGTGCCGTGATGAAGAAGACCTCCAGTTCCTCCTTCGAACTGTCCACTCACACCGATGGAATGTGAGCCGGAAGGGAACAAAAACGGACCTCATGAAACACGTGTTTAGTTAAAATGCATAAATGTGATGCTTTGAAATTGTTGTTTGTGCGTTAAGATTAAAATACATGTTTATTTTGTATAATCATCTTTGTGATGGAACTTTTGAGAAAAATATTTCAGTTAATTTGGCTTTCAGTTAAGAGGAGAAATAAAGTGTTCAAAGTTCGGGACCTTTAAATTTCCTTCGATCTCTCTGAAATTTTACAGGAAGACTTCTAATGGAAAACAACAAAAGAGCGCAACACGAGCGGATTTGTATCCCGAAAAAGAATTTGGCCCCCTATGAGTTTGGGACACCCTAATATATATATATATATATATGAAAATATTCACGCGTTACTTTCGTGAGGTAATTTTCATATATACTCGTACATATATAGTGTATTGTATATGTATAATATACGAACGACATTTTCCACGTCCGCATCTGCGTATATGACCAATTTAAATACCCTAAAGTGCCATTATTATTATGACTTCGCTTCACATATGATGATAATAATGATAATTATAATCGTGCAAATGTGAATCAACGCCCGTAAATGGATGTTTTGAGAACAGAGACAAAAAATAGAATGTCATATTTGTAATTTAATGAAAATATATAAAAAAAGTATGGCGGTTTTTTTTTTCTTGGTTTTCTTTTTTCTTTTTTTTAGTTTCTCTCTCTCTCGTTATTGTCAATTAAGTTGAAATGGTAGGATGGTTTCGTGCTTTTTCGTTTATGAAAATGAAGATTCTCTTTTTTTTAGGGGTGGGGGGGAAGTTTTAAGGTGTGCATGAGTTTAATTACCGAGCTTTCATTTATATTACCACGTCAACAGTTTAATATATATATATATATAGAGAGAGAGAGAGAGAGAGAGAGAATACATTGTGTTTTTCCGGATAGTGTAGTCGTAGTGGTAAGAGACTCAAGAGACGCTAACCGGGGACAAACCCTCTTCTGTGCGACACATTTTACTTCAGTCTCAGTATTAACACCCACCTACATACGTTTATTGTAATTCTCTCTCTCTCTCTCTTGTATAATATATATATATATATATATATATATATATATATATATATATATATATTACTCCTCCTTTATACTTATTTTAGAGCATTTAATTGTGTTTAAGAGATGGTGAAATATGCAAGGCAACGCATTTTCTCTGCATTTTCAATTACTTTTCGTGCGTTTTTCACTATAAAAAAGACACTTAAGAACACCGGTTAAGCAGGTTTTGGCGGTTTAACATCGGAAGAGCATAGACTAAAGGACAATGAAAATTGATGGCCGTTTCGAAAGCAGAAATAATGTTTGTGAAACACTGGAAAACTTTTAAAGTAAATTTTGGTTGCAAAACATTTGAAAAAATTTGTTATGAGTAGGTATGGCGCACAACAACAACAACAACAATAATAATTATGGAAAACTGATATGTGGGTAGTTGGGAGGTAACGAAAATGGTTCACTGAGTTGGTAGGTAGTTAATCTAACAATTATTAAATTCCTTTTATGTCAATAACTGGGTGGATGAAACCAATTGGTTGCTCACCAGAGTTATTCTCCACACTAGTATTTATATACTGTGTGACAAGAGCGTGCTCGGTAATAGATATACATTACCGATCAACCAACCGAAGAAAAAACCAAGATGACGCTGGTGGAAAAAGCCCCGCGAAAAGGAGGACAAGGGAGAACGAAAACGAGGAACGGGGCGACAAGACGGAACGAGAGAAGGGAGAACAACAAACAACGAAAAAAGATCCCCACCAGCAAGTACGCTCTCAACAATTAAACAAAAGGGGAAAAGGGACTCTCTAATAACTAGCAATAAGTGACTAATTGTGTTTTTAACCCAGTTAGAAGTAAACGCAATAAATTAAGCTGGGTCAGACAAATTAGGCCTACATTGTGGCCTAAGACCTAGCATTAACTCATAGCTTAACAAAGGTGAAGGTAGATTGCCCTAACCTAATTTGGTGAGGAATCCTACTGTGGACCTCAATTTATCTGCCCGCTCTGGACCATTTCCGGAATCTCTAAGCTGACCCCTACAAGGCTAGACTTAATCTACTCTATAGTTAGACTGGAGATATTAGGGGTGGGTTAATTGGGGACCAATTCATACAGAACATTTTTCACAATAATAATAATCTAATTTATTATATCATTAAAGTTATTATGTCAAGTTCCTCCATTATTTACAATTAGAAATCATCCAATCATCTAGTACGGGATTCTAACTGAGGGCCGCGAGACACGAGGCAAAACCTGCACACTAGCTTATTTAGCCAATGCAAATTGATGATTTTATATAAGGATCTTATAAAGTCTTGACACTAGGTTAAATAAGAAATTTTATATTCGTAGGTTCGAGTTCCGTCTAAAAATTCGGATGTGTTTTAGTTTTTAAATTAGGTAATATTCATACATAAAATAGTGTAAGAGTACCTGTTTATGTGCACATCAAAGAAAAGTGAGTTTACCTCATAAGGAACCAAACTGTGACGTTTGGCAACACTGACTCCCATCTCAACAAAACACTTGTGAGGAAGTGGAAAAATACTGTATGTTGATGTCAGTTATATCGTATAATTTGGCGGTTATTCAATTAATTTAAAAGAAGTTATTAATACATTAACTAATTTCATTTTCACTGGTTATGGTTAGTATAACCACAACCAGTGAAAACGCTAGGGTGCTTAAAAGAACTTAAAAAAAAGCCGCAGCACATTATTTGAAAATTTAAATTAATATAAAATTTGTTTTCTTTTTTAAATCTCTTGTTATAAAGCCTATAAAAAGTTAATATCTTTCGCTGAAATTACATACAAGTTGACACTTTTCCGCCACTCGTTCAGCTGCTGGTGATCTGCGGCAATCATCGTTCCGGCGGTGGTTATTGTCAGATATCGCCAAGCAAATGCATTTCAAATGGTAGCTCCGTGAAATACAAAAGTTAAACTTAAATGTGTTACTTTCTTTCCACGTAGTTTCGTATTCCGAGGTGTGACCGCTTTCGGAAGTTTTAACAAAGACAACTATATCTGAGCGACCAAGCTTCTACATTTTTGTGACGTACAGAAAAAACAAGTCGGTCACTAATTCACGAAATACCACAGCCACCAAAATTTGGAGCTTGGCATTCAAAGCCCGTGGATCAAAATCTGTGAAGATATATTTAAAATCTAAGTGCATCGTGAGTTTAAAGTTAAGATCTCAATGGCCTAAAATTTGTTCGCAATCTTTATTTTTTTTACATGTTATAAATGTGAATGTGGACTAACTACATAGAAGTAGTTTATTACTTTTTCATTTTATTCCGGTGTTGCTCGTGGACCTTTTACTAATTTCATGTTCCCTTTTCATTTGAATTTATTTAAAATAAATAACTTTTATTGATAAAATAAATAAAATTTTACAATTTTTGTTTCAACACAAATAACTGTGAAATTGAACTATTTATTTTACTTGGCCCTTTAGCTTTATGTAGGCTTTACTGGGCTCTTACTAAACAATAAAAGTTATTATTATTAATTATTATTATTAATTAATAATATATAAATCATGAATAAGAATTATTAATTAGAGTATATATTACGTTGTTACGTATTTATCATAGAAAATTAACAAATATAAAGTCATTATTGAAGGTATGATGCCAATACTATAGAAAGAAATCAATATTAGACATGAGAAATGAACAATAACAATTAATATACATTTAATCCTAGATTACACACGAGATATGAATAAGTAATAGAGTAATGGACATTTAATCCTAAATTTTTATTAGTATTCCATTATTAATCGAGATTTCAACTTGGTTTCAAACGAATTTAAATTCACAATATTTTTTTATATCAGCATTTCAATCATTCCATAGTTTCAATCCAATAAAATTGGATCATTTTTGAGACGAAGACAATTTAAATTGAGAAATTGCAAGCTTTGATCTATTTCTGGTCTGATCTGAGTGGATTTCTTGATGAGTTACAATTGGTAAATAAATACTTTGTAAGTTGATGATTTTGTTCATACACTCGTAAATAAATATAAAATGTGACAGTTTGATTACATCTTTGAACTTTAGTAGTTTTAGCTCTTTAAATAATGCAAAATACTGAAATGATCGTGGAAATCAGCATCAGATAATAACCTTATTGCTCGTTTTTGGATGACAAAGATACTGCTTAAACAAATTCCAAGGAGCATATTGGTTAAAATTAACATTCCCCCGCATCACGAAATAATTCAGAACAAATGTAGTTTAATTTTAACAAAAGAAAAAGTACATATAACCCCCCTCCCCCAAATAACAACTGTAATTTGAAGATGCAGTTAGAGTCATCGAAACCAATGTGAACATGTAACGTAAATGGAATTCCATTTTTAAATTTTTTTGGCTACGTCATGACCATTGTCGCAACACAGGTTCCCGTAAATCAGTGAAGTTAAGCGACATTGGGTCCGAGTAGTAGAGTTAGATGGGTGATTGTCCTCTGGGTCCAGATAATGTAGCGACCCGTGATTCGAAACCCACGTAAAGCTGTAGGTCCCCTTCATCACATGACCTTTGTTACAAAGAAGGTTAAACAACACACACACACACACACACACACACACACACACTGGAACCAAGTTCTTGGAACTTTTGCTGCTCCTTCTAAGAGCTGTGTCCGTAGGGTATCTTATATAAGGTATGAGCTTAAGCCCTATCGTAATATCGGTACAGAAGAGCGATTTTGAAAAGGTTAGATACATAACTCATTACAGCTATTAATCACTGAATCTCAAAAATGTATCGTATTTTAACTCGTTTGAATCTCGTATCGCATTTTATTATTTATAACGATAAAAAAACGATAGAGTAGAGTTTAAATTAATGAATACATTACAATATTTTTAAATGAATGAATAGTATGCAATAACCTTGTAACAAGAAGAATCATCATTGACATATTTTCTTTCATTTCCTTCTCGCATCATGAAATGAGTTGTCGTGTGCGAGACCATTTTAACATTTTAAATTTTAACTGAATTTAAAGTTTCTCTCGTATATATGTCATAAATATTAAAACAATAAGTTAATTTTATAATTGCTGAGTTTGTTTATGGAACTTAAAGTCCATTTACGGTAGCTGTGAGGGTTTCTTACCCGTGTGAATATTGTAATTAAAGGTGAATTACAGACTAACTATGTTAAAAATTAATTAATTCATATTTCTTAAATACTTAAAATAATGGAGAACTTTGCATTATGAAATTAAATTACGAGGAATACATTGAACATAAGGGATGTAGCAAGATGTTTTACCAGTAATTGGGGATTAAGAGAAAAATATTTTCATTAAAAAATTAAAACACGTGACAAACTTATCATGAACACCAATTTAACACGATTTTGAAACGAAAGCACGAGTCCACCAAAACTCTCTTTGTCAATCGCGATGCTTTGTAAAGCTTCTTTCGGGACTCTAACCAATATTTTTCTTGAATTTCGGTCTTGGCCTCTTTAAACATTGCCGAGAGCTACTTCAAATAGTTATTTGACGGCTGTACCAAGATTTTCCCAATGATTTAAAGTGGTGAGTTACCGGGCCATCGTCAGAGTTTAACTTATTGAAAATTGCTACAATGATTTCATCTGTCAAAACTACAGAAAAATCCCTCCAAAACCAGTCGACAATTTTGTTACACTTCTTATAAAAAATGATACTTAAAAACGAAAAAAAACATCTGCATTTTCATCTATCTCAGATCTTGACATCATGGAAAAAAAAAAGCAGCATTTTTTCCGGAAGTCAGTGCAACTCATTGATAAGGTCACCTGATCTTGTAGCTTCTATTCATTTTCCAAATAGATTGAGGTAGCTTCCAGAATTCTGCGTCCGTTATATTTTTAAAGATAAAATTAATTACCGCCTGTTTTAAAGAAAAATGCCATACGAGTATTGAATGAGTCGAGGTACGAAAAATAGTTAGCAATTTACTTTTTATTTTAATAAAATTTCGAAATATGTGTAACAGAGTATATTTCTCGGTTAGTATATATTGTACATGGCCGCGAATTAACCCTTTCGCTCACGAATATTTTTTTCTCTAAACCAAAAAGTATAAGATTTATTGTCATTCAAAACCAAATATATTTTAGTAGCTAATCATTTACATTACATACATTTTGGGTTCCCCTTCTCTCAACTAAACTAAACGTATATAAACACGTAGACACATTTGTAAAAACGTGCCATTTTAGTAATATATATATTATTATTATTATTATTATTATATTATTATTATTGGTTCCCAAGCCAGTAAAAGTTTGTTTTCGAAATTGTAAAGTATGGAACTTATTATGAGCCCGTTTAACTAAAACATCCAGGAAAGGTAAACTATTTCGAAAACAAACTTTTACTGGCTTGGGAACCAATTATTTAAGTTGTATGTTTTATAAATATAAGATTAGTGCTATAGTAACATTATTAACAAGAAGTTACCGTATTTGTTCGGATTACTTTTCGTTAAACGAAGAATTTAAATTTTTAAAACAGTACTTTATTAACAATTACTACCCTTCTCATCTATTCGATAACCAATTAAAGAAATTTTTAAATAACACTTTTGATACTAAACTCCCCATAACTACAGTACAAAAAGAAACCAGATATATTAAATTACCTTTTTATGGTTATTTATCATTGCGTATTCGAGGCGAATTGTCCAAACTGCTCAAGTCTAGTTATCCCCAAATAAATTTTAGATTCGCCTTCGTCAACCCACTTAAATTATCAAATTTTTTAAAGTTCAAAGATGAATTCCCCAAAACTGTATGCCCCAATGTTGTTTACAAATACACGTGCGACAGCTGTAAGGCTGCGTATATTGGCAGCACTCAACTCCAACTGGAGGTGCGCCTTTCTCAACATTTGGGCTTGTCAGTCCGTACCAACCGTCCCCTCAGTAGCCCTCCACAATCCGCAATTAGAAACCATAGTAATGAAAACGACCATCCCCTTCACAAAACTCAGTTTGAAATTTTAACTAGATCCAATAACCTTACAGAACTCCGAATTTTAGAATCTTTGTACATCTATAGAAACAAACCCTCCCTTAATAATAATAGCTCATCCTACAAATTACAACTCTTTTAACTAACCAACCGATTCTCTCACACATACCCTTTCTAATCCTCTGACCATCCAGTGTTCTCTTAGACTTTGCCAAGTATGGAGGTGGATGTAAACATTGTGTATTTACCTATTGAGGTAATTTAATTTAATTTTAGTTTTTAGTGATGAAATTTAAATGATTTTAATTTTGTATTGATGCAATTTTCATTTTGCTTTAAGGTTTTAATTTTAATGGTTTTAATATTGTATTGATGTAATTTTAACTTTTTACTTTTGTTTTAAGGTGTTAAGACTTAATTCAGTGATGATGACAAAAGATTTGTCGAAACGTCTGAAGTACAAATAAATGAAAATGTTTGCCGTTGTGTTGATCCTTCTTTTCATATATATATATATATATATATATATATATATATACACACACACATGCACACTATATACATATACATACATATATACAGGTAGCCCTCGATTTACGCCGGGGTTAGGTTCTTGGGGGGACAGGCGCAAATGGAACCCTTTATATAATGGAGTCACTGGGAAATCACAGGGTTAGGTTCCGGGCACCAAATATTTTACCTAACCTTTTCAATACTGGAGTATTTAAAGCTCGGAAATAAACTTTTTTAATTAAAAAAGTGTTTTATTTTTAACCTACATAAATATAATAAATAAAAAATAAATTAATACATAAAACAATTAAATTTTGTACACTTACCTTCACATGTTTGGAGCCCACACGTGGTTTTATAAGCGCCACTGTCAGGCCCCTGCATTGATGTTTTTTGACAGTGGCGTAATGCAGAAGTTTTAGTTGGCTTTTGAAGGTCCTGGTTGAGGATCTTCTGTTGAAGGCCCTGGTTGAGAAGGTTGCCTTTTTTTGAAGAAAGAATCAAGTGTTGATTGCCTGGATTTCTTCCTCCTTTCTTTAACAATTTCAAAATAAGAGCTCAGGCTTGATATGACACTCGTTTTAACTGTGGCACTCCTCTCCCAGTCGTGATCAATGTCACAGAGCTCATTAGTGAGGGACTCTACACTTGCAAGAATCCGTTGTAGATCACTGGTCTTCATAATTTTTAGAGGAGGGTCTTCTTCTTTCTCTTCCTCCTGCTGTTGGCTAAGTTCTGCAGCTAACTCTTCAAGGTCTTCATTTGAAAGAGTCTCTGCATGACTTTCCAAGAACTCAGTTACATCTTCAACTGTAACTTCTTCTAACCCTGCCTCTTGTGCCAGCCTGCTGATGTCTTCTACAACATTCTGTTGTGGTTAGAATCCTCTGAAGTCATGCATGAAATCTGGGAGAAGTTTACGCGACACTCCATTTAGACAATTGACAGTCACTTCTTGCCAGGCTGTGTTAATGTGATTGATGCCCTTTAAGACATCAAACGACCGCCAATATTCTTTGATGGTAATGTTGGACATGTCTAAAGCTTTTACCATTTCTCTAAATGTTTGCCGTAGGTAGTAAGCTTTAAAGGTGGCTATTACTCCCTGGTCCATGGGTTGCAAAACTGATGTTGTATTAGGGGGCATGTAGACAACATTACCTTTAAGAGGCGTTCTGACTTCACCCAGATTTGTAGGATGTCCAGGGGCATTGTCCAAAAGAAGAATAGCCTTGGTTGGTAAATTTTTGTCATTGCAGAATTTTTGAACAGTAGGGCAAAAATAGTTGGTGTACCAATCCAAGAAGACTTCCTGTGTCACCCAAGCCTTCTTGTTTGACTTCCAGTACAGATGCAACATGGCTTTGTTTAAGCCTTTCATAGCACGTGGTGTTTCAGAGTGGTACACCAACATTGGCTTCAGTTTTAAATTGCCTGACACATTTGCTCCCAACAAAAGTGTCAGCCTGTCTTTTGCTGCTTTAAACCCAGGAGCCGACTTTTCTTCATGGGCAATGAAGGTACTAGCTGTACAGCACTTATACAGTATATATATATATATATATATATATATATATATATATATATATATATATATATATATATATATATATTGTACATACAGTTTATATATACAGTAGTTACATATTTTTACCATTTTTGACGATTTTAAATTTTTAATTTATAAAGAAATTGCAAAAATAAATATTCATGGGCCAGAAAGGGGGAGGTATGGTGTACCAAAAAGTTCGCTCGCTGTTTTACGTTTTTAGTTCTTTATCTTTAAGGTTCCAGTTTTTTAACATCTTATTGTGAAATTTAAGTTATATACAGTATGTTCCAGAACTGAAAATGAAATTTCAAGATACGAATACTTCTACTGAATAAAAATACAATATTCCAACTATATTATAATTATTATTAAATTATATCATACATCTACATATATTACAGCTATATTTATACAGTAATATATTTCTTCAGCTCTTCGAGTATATAGCTACGGCTAGAAATTTATAGCTCCTCAGTGCCGTAAATTTGGCTTTAGAGTTAAAAGAATGCTTAACTGCACACAAGTTTACATCGTCAAATACACACTCAGTTCCTACGGAAAGACATGAATCCCACTCCTTTTCATTCGTAACGGCAAACGATAGATAGATAGATATAGATAGATAGGTGGATGGATTGTTAGACAGATAGGCATATAAAGAGGATGGACGGGTGGTTGGGGGGTTAACCTCCTTCGTGACATTTAAAAAGGTCATATGACGTAGGGAATCTGAACGGCTATCTCACCAAGGGAGACCCAGTGAGACATCTTAATGAAAGTTGAAGTCCGAGCCGTGACAGAATTCCAGGCTAACAAAGACCCTAAAATCGACTCTAGACTAGCCCAAGAAGGAAGTAGAAAAGTTAAAAATAGGAATGAAAAAAAGAACACTGAAAACTTTTATCATGTTTACACTTATAGACGTGTAAAGCTTTCGCACAGAAAAAGCAGTAACAGGAAAGAGAGAGAGAGAGAGAGAGAGAGAGAGAGAGAGAGAGAGAGAGAGAGAGAGAGAGAGAGAGCCTTAATTAAAGTAATAAAAAGATATGACTATCCACGCATTTTATATTATTTCAGTTATCGACACTAATTTAAAATAGATTTTTATCACGTTTACGAATAATGAAGTATCTCTTTCACCCTTTTTAAAACAAGCTTTAAAGAGGTTTTTACCTTTTTAGGTATTACGCGTATTGCTAAATTTTAGTAACCGACCTACAGCAATTCCGCATTGTCACAAAATGGTCAAAAGGTTTAAGGCATCAGAATGCTCCCATGCTCAAAATGGGCAAAATGGTAAAATCTCCAAATTATAAACATAGGCAAATGGAAAAATGGTGAAATGGTCGAATGGATCAAAATGATCAATTTGGTATTTTTGGTCAAACAAAATAAGTTTGTCAAAATGGTCCAATGGTAAAAATTCAGTCAGTTTAGAATTAAAAATGAATATAACTGTATACCCTTCATTACTAGATATATTAAATAATTGTATCGTTTATGTTGGGTGGGCTTATATCTGTCAGTATATAATAATTATAGGTGGCTCGCTTCGCGCGTCTCTGACCCTCGGTTGCTTTTTTCATGTTACAAAGGGTTAAAAAATGATTTAAAGCCGAATACAGTAAAGTACATCAACCTGATTTTCTTCTGAAGCAAAAATGGTGAAGATTTCTGCTCTGCTCTCCTTATCTTCCATACTTATCTTACAAAACTTAATCTGAGAATATCCTTCCTTCGAGCTCACTAACCTTCGATCTGTCATTAATGTAACAGCGGCTAAAAAGACAACTAATGTGGAATTCCCCAAAATCTATCTTCCGAATTATTTTTGCTAGAAGCAAAAATGGTGAAGATTTCTGCATATATATATATATATATATATATATATATATATATAGAATGCCAGAACGTGTGCCAACTTTCCATAATGGAAAGTGGGAAGCAACACGATTCTAAATACATTATTAAATTCTATGAATCTGTATCAATTATTTACTTTTATCATCAAATCGAAAACTATGGGAAAAACCCGAAGTTGTTTATTTACCTTTAGCATCAGTCTCTCTCTCTCTCTCTCTCTCTCTCTCTCTCTCTCTCTCTCTCTCCCCTCGCCCCCCTCCCCAGTAGTTGATTCAACTGCTTCGGGAAACGACTCAGGCCAGTTAGGAGAAATAACAACTTAAAATCTCTCAAAACTGTGCTCTTCAATGCTAAGTCAATTAGAAACAAACTAATGGAATTTATAGCGCGAGTCAAAACTGAGAACTTTGATATCATCGGAATAACGGAATCCTGGATTCATTCTGAATCAAGGGATTTTGTAGGAGAATTTGAAATGGTAGGTTACAAAATGACTCACAAAGATGGGAACGGAAGGGAACGCGGACTTTTGTATGCTCGTGACTTCCTGCACCCGTAAACGGTAATATCGTATCTGCTCATGAAATGTTAGGAATTGATCTAAACCTACTGTAAATAATAAAGTAGTGCATCTACTTCTAGTATATAGGCCACCTCACTACCCCGTTGATAAGGATATAAACTTGTATAACCAATTAAGCAGAATAGTAAATAATAAGATCAGGGTGATTTTTGGTGATTTTAATTGTGGTAATATAAATTGGGAAAACAAAAAGCTGATGCTGAGGGCTCGAGACTGTTGGAATTTGCCGATGATAACTTATTAAGTCAATGGGTTGACGGTCCTACAAGGAGTAATAATAAACTAGACCTCATATTCACGGACGAAGATGACCAAGTCTCCAACCTGACTATTGGTGAAAATTTGAGTAACAGCGATCATAGTTTGATTAGGTTTGACCTCAGGGTTCCAGTTAAGACTCGTGAAAGACTGGATTTCTCGAGAGCAAATTTTGAAAGCTTCAGAAGGAGTTTAGACACACTTGAAGTTCTAATAAATGAGGATGTCAATGTCACCTGGAGCTCATACAGGGATCAATTTAGAATATTACAGAACACTTTTATACCCACTAAAATAGTTTCCTTGTCAACAAAGTCGCCGAAATGGTTTAACAGCGAAATTAGCAGTGCTATTACGGGAAGAAATATATCCTACAAACTACTTAAGTCACATTTCAACCAGACTAATTCAGAAAACTCTATAAACCTACGAAGGAGGGTTAAGTCCTTAATTAGATCTGCCAAACGTGATGAAGAAGCTAGAGTTGCCTCACTCTGTAAAGTTAACCCTAAAGAATTTTTTGCCCATGTTAATAGCAGAAAGCTAATTAAAAATTCTGTAGGCCCCCTAAAAGATAGAAATGGCGTACTGAAATTCGGTGATAAAGATATAGTTAATACGTTAAACGAGTTCTTCGTTACAGTCTTCACGGAGGAAGAGACAACTGAAGTGCCAAGTCCTCGGATTACATATGACGGTGACCATCACGTAGAGACCATAAGTTTTACGAGAAATAAGGTACAGTAATTAATTGATAAGATAATATATACAAATCACCTGGCCCCGACTTATTTCTTCCAAGAGTATTAAAAGAGGTTAGCAACAATGTTGTTGTTGACTTAATAACCATATTCAAACAATCAACCGAGTTAGGGAAAGTTTCAACCGACTGGAAGTTAGCAAATGTAACATCAATCTTTAAAAAGGGTGATAGGGAAAATCCTTGTAATTATCGCCCGATCAGTTTAACATCAGTTGTCGGCAAACTGTTAGAATCCATCATTACAAAACGTATTGTGTATCACCTCGAATCTAACAATCTAATTTTTTATTCTCAACATGGATTTAGGCGACAAAGATCCTGTCTGACAAACCTGTTAGAGTTTTTCCATAATATGCATACAATATACGATGCAAGTAGGGCAATACCGTAGATATAGTGTATCTCGACTTTCAAAAAGCCTTTGACAAAGTCCCTCACGCGAGATTTATGGCTAAAATCAGAGGACTAGGAATCATTGGGCTCGTTTCCAATTGGATTGAGGATTGGTTACAAGATAGAAAGCAAAGACTAGTAATAAATGGAGTGGATTCGGAGCGGGCGCCCGTCACCAGTGGTGTCCCACACTGTAGGGCGGGTCGTACTCAGGTGACAATATGAATCTGAAGGAAATCCTACCATCAGGGGTGTCTAAATTATGTGTTTTTACATGGGGAATTCAAATATGAGCTGCTTTTTTGGATAGGATAACTCTAACCTACATCATTTTGTATTTCTAAATTGCCAATTTTACCCTTTTGAACCCCTTTATAATATATTAAAAGATATAAGGTAAATCATTTATATTGACAAGGCCAAATCAACTTTACATATATTTATTAATAGGTGAACTGCATGTATATCACTGGATATAATTACAAAGATCATTCTCCTGACATCTTGAACTTTGCCAGGTTGCACAAATCCTGCTTTGACTCAGACTTGGACATCAGCTTCCTGCTGGTCTCCTGAGCCCTGATCCCTCCATCCCTCTTTTCCTGTGAGAAGTACTTAGCAGAAGCCTCAGTCACCATTTTAACAACCCTCTCAATGCTTTGTGTGTGGCAAGGCCAGTTGCGCACCTCCATGGGGGTGTTGATGAAGTTTTTCACCTCTGAGGTGCTTAGAGAGAAGGTGAGAGGTGGCTCTGACACACCTTGTGACCAGCTGATCAAGTCACCGATGCTGGAAGCATCACAATTGATGTCAGGTGTCCTTCTGCTCCTAACAGAGGAGTCCCCCAGCTGAGTGTCCGGGTCCCCCTCTCCCCTGATGGCCAGGATTCTCTCCACCCCTTCAATCCTCTCCTTCTGATCCTCAGAGCAGAGTAGTGTTTGGAGGATGACTTCACTGTGGGCATACCAAGCAGATCTTCTCACAGTTGGCATCACAATATCCAGCACCTCCTTTCTCTGGGACTTGAGGCAGTCCAGCTGAAAGAGGATGTGCCTAGGCTCTTCGATCCATGAGTGCTTGACCTTCACGTTGAACCAACATGGGTAATACACTCCAATGATGAATTCCACAATGAATTGCAGAATCTTCAGGTTCTTTCCTTTAAGTCCGTGCTTTGACACCCAGAGCCTGAGAAGTGTGTTCGCTGTGGTGAGCCAGCGGCTGTGGTTTACTGGTCCTATCTCTAAGAGAGCCAGCCCTGCAGGAAGTACTCCATCCCTGACTGCACAGACAATTTTATAGCCATAGTATTGATCAGTTGAGAGATCTTGAATGACCTTGTCAGGAAGCTTGATCAGTGGAGGGCCAACAGAGATTCGGGTGAAGTTTGGATTGATATCAAAGTCTGTAGCAGAATCAAGGAGCTTTCCTATTGGTCCGGATAATTTTTTGTCTGACAGAGTAGGGCCATCAAGGTCAACAATGAGATGGCGCAGGGGAAGTTCAACAGTGTGCAGGTTGCACACCAACCAGACCAGCTTTCTCCCCAGGTGCAGCTCCAGCTTCCGCATTACTCCAGCTTTCACACCAGTGTTGACATTTGTTGAGTCTCCTCCAATGGCCAACAAGGTCTTATCATAACCCCTCTCTTTCAGCCAGGCAAACAGGACCTTAGCAATCTTCTCCGCATGTGACTCCTCTTTAGTTGCTTTCTCTGGGGTAAAGTGGAACAGATAGTAGCTGCCAGGCTCACTAACAACACTATAGTGTTCTTCCTTGATCTTTGCGGGAAAAGATTGGTCACTGCCCTCAGCTTCCATCATCACATTGGTCAGGTCAATCCGCCCATCAAAGAGGATGCAAGAGATCCCCCCTCCTCCCTGCACTTCTTCTCGAACTGTTCTCCCAGCTCTCTCATCAACTTCTCCTGTGCTCTCTTGACCTTGCTCTTATCAATCACTTAACTTGTATTGTCTTCTGTGATGATTCCTGCGTCAATCAGAGCTGCTGTTGCTATCGCTGCAGTTGGCCTCAGCCTTATGCCATACCTTACACTAGCAAGGGCAATGTTTTGAATCTCATCATAGTTTTTCTGTACCTTTGCCGAAGCTGCTGGCTCAGGGTCAGTTTGAGGGAAGAGCTCAACTTCAGGAACAAACTCATCTTCATCATCACTTCTCTCCAATTCCAGATCCTCATCACCATCTGCCAAAAATCTCTTAACATCCTTCCTGGCTGCCTTCTCTGCTACTGCAGCACTTTCCTCCTTGCTCCTTCTCCTTTTCTCTGCCTTCCTTTCCATCCACTGCCTTTTCAATGTCCTCACATGTCTCTTGTGCTCTGGTAGATCAGGACCCCCTATTTGGTGGGGTCCCTTACTTCCAACCTTCTCTTTCTGTCCCTTGATGTAGGCAAGATCTTTCACAGGAATCTTTTTCTCTCTGCTGCAGGAACAGTTAATGTGGGCTTGGATAACACAGCCCTCACAGCCTCCCCCTCACAACTGGTAATCTGACACTTGCAAGTCAAAATATCAAAGAACTTGTCTAACTTGACAATGAACCTCTCTTTGGCATCAAGTTTGCCCTTCCCAAGAGAAAACTTCACTGCCTGACCGTCAAAATATTTCATATACCAAACTGTATGATAATTACAATTAAGTGGAATGGCACACCTTTTTATTTGAGTATTTAAATATTATTATTATTATATGAATTACATTATATGTGTTTATATGAATTAGTTAGAACAATGCTCTATGAGAGATAACGTGAGCAGCCATGATAGAAAACGTGAGAAGACATATTCTGGGGTAACTACAATAGTAAAATAATCAACAATTTAATAATAATCAACTGCAAAATGATGTAGGTTAGGGTTATCAGAATGAAATATTTTCTTCAGAATTGTGTTCTATACACCAAAATATGTCATTTGAACACCCCTCTCCATTGATTTAAAAAAAATGCATAGAATGACCCGCCCTAGACTCCCACAGGGTTCCGTTCTGGGTCCTTTACTTTTTATCACCTATATTAATGATATAGACGTCGGGCTTCTAAGTACAATCTCCAAATTTGCAGACGATACGAAATTAGGAAGTAGTGTAAGTACTGAGGAGGGTGCAAGAACGCTTCAGAATGATCTTGACAGGTTGGGCGAATGGTCTGCTACTTGGAAGATGCCATTCAACTTGGACAAATGTAAGGTAATGCACATAGGTTATAAATACCCGAAGACCAATTACTCCCTCTTGGGAAGGAACTTGACTGAGACCGATCTAGAGAAAGACTTAGGAGTCTATATCAGCAATGATCTGAAACCGTCGAAGCAATGTGCAGAAGACGAAAAGAGGGCCTTAAAAATATTAGGTTATACTAAAAGACAGTTCCAGTTTCGGAACAAGGAGACTGTAATGTCTCTTTATAATTCACTAGTCAGACCTCAACTGGAATACTGTCCGCAGTTTTGGTCTCCATCCATCAGAAAGGACATAGAAAGGTTAGAAAGAGTACAAGCAAGGGCTATGAAATTGATCCCTTCAATGAGAATGTAAAACTACCAACGGAAATTGGAGCGTCTAAATCTGTTTGCCACTCCGACAAGAAATAATGGGTTTAAACTGGAACTAAAGACATTTAGGACCTCTGTCTGCGGGAATTTCTTTTCCTATAAAATAGTTAATATCTGGAACCAACTTCCCTCAGAGGTTGTTTCCAGTCAAAGTTTAAATGTGTTTAACAATAGGTTAGACAAAGTACTGGATATTCTCATGGTTTAAGAGTAAAACATAACGTAACTCTGCAGGAGTTCGCTTGCACGGTGTCTCTGTGAGCATGCTAATTATAGAGCTTTTTATATAGGTTATATTATCTTTCTTCATTTTCAATTTACTTTATTTCGTTAAAACCATATAAAGCCCGAAGCAATACAAACTTGGAATCGTTTCACGACCCCTTCCCTATGCAGACAAAAAATTATTTAATTTTTATAAATTAACGTACTTCGTGTACTTAGATGCGAGTTTAAAGCAGAAAAAGGATTGGCTCTCCCGGATGCGCCGGGCTAAATTAAGGGTTTCAAATATTTTCATGACCATACATCCTGCATTTAGTAATTCTCGTAACTATATATCATGCGTGTGGGATTTCCTTTTAAACAGAATTCATACGCGAGTTGACGCAAAGGCACCTCGTGATGGTGACGCCATACATATTCACTTGTCCCACGCTCTTCGTACGAATGTCGTAAGTTCCAGTTCTCTAATATATAAGGAGACTCTTCACGTCCTTAACTCAGATTTCTGCGCTCGGCGAGTCAACGCGGAATCTCCGGATCGGGGCTGGACTCCCTATCCGTTATTACCTCCCTTCAAGAGGAGAAGCAGACAGACTACATTCGATTAAGCAACTCAGATTAAGCCTCGCGGTAAGAAAGGCAGGAATTGCTTGTAAGAAGTCTTGGATAAAATCTGACTAAGTCTAATAAATAACTGATTTAAAGTCGAACAAGAAACGACTTCACTTCCACTTAATTTTATTTCGAATATTAAGGTAATCTGATTCAAGCACATTAAACGAAAAACTTTGCCAGACATTTTCTTGTCCTCCCGAACCCGTATAATCGCACTCAGCCTCGAGTACCTGGAGAGAGTAACACATCACGACGACTTCTTCAGGTCTATTTCGCCGGGAGTCTTTTTTCTGTTACACAGAAACGAACCTAAAAGAAAAGAAAAGGTGTAACAGAAACTGGTGTCAGGTGTGGGGTCAAGGTCAGTTTCCTTCCCCATTTCCTCGTAGACACCCGTCGAAGAAATCAGACGAGTACGAGAAAATCGGTGCCAAGGGTTAAGCAAGAAATCCCAGTGACAAGATACTGTGGCAAGAAAGAGTGCATGAGTGCTATTCCTGCGAGCAAGCAGAAGAAAATCTCAAGAAGGAACCCTCGAGAATCATTAGCGCAGCGCAGCAGCGAAACTCCCCCATCCTTTGAAGCTTTGAACAGCGGTCGAAGAACGGAAGGCTTGACATTTCTTTTCGAAAAGAAGAAATCCTCCAGAAGGAACCCTCGAGAAGTAGCAGCGAAGCTTCCCCATCCTTTGAACCTTCAAGCTTCGGACGAAGAACGGAAGGATTGACGTTTCTTTTCGGGAAGAAGGAACCCAAACCCGGACGTAATAGGTGAGCGACCTTGGTAGCATAAAGTGCCCCCGAAAGAAATCCATTCCCGTATTAAAATTTTTCCCACTTAATTTTTATATGAATTAAATCCAAAGTATTTCTCCCTATTCACTCACTTTTGAATTTGGGAACGAACCAGGAAGTTTCACCCCATTATGATGAACGAACGAACGAATTAACTTATATAAACTTCCTCCAAACTTGATAAAAATTTAATTGATATTGATTACAAATATAACTTTAAAAGCCTAATTTCATGCTTATATAATTTCATGCTTTTAGAATTTGCATTCTCCCAATTAATAATTATTAGGAGAAATAACGGTGAAAGAGAATAAAAAGTTTCCCCCTGAATTTCTTCATAAATAGACAGGTCGATAAAGATCGAACCCCTGAATTAAGAATGCTAGCAACATTCTTCTTATTTCAATATATACATATATATAGATTCTCCGTTACCATGAGAACGATAGATATTTTAAATGTAGAAACCTTTTTACATAAATAGGATGTGACGTCAGTGGTAAAATGAATGAATTAAATAAAAAAATTATATTTTACTTATTTGCAAACACAATCTAAATCACTAAAAAGGACAATCAAAGAAATTAACATGTTTTCAATGTCATTTCATAAACTAGTTCTCATCGTAAACAGGCTGTGGAAATATTTATACGAATTAATTAATATATTTTATTGATCGGTTCATTAATTCTTTAAGAGAGGTCGATGCAGGAGAGTTTGTAAAACAATTTTTAGGGGTATATATATACAAATTAAACTTGTTTGGAATTTAATTTGCAGTTAATTAAAAAGAATTGCACCGTACGTTTTATCGCAATAAGTGAATAAAAGTTTTAACTTCAAAGAAAGTATATTTTAATAGTTTTACTTGCATCTCAAGGGGGAATGGATTGTTTTGTGGTGTCTCTTTTGCAGGGACGCTTTCCACCCTCTTTTGGGTAGAAGCAATAGGATTTGCCAACTCGAAGCAGATTTTCCTCCGATGGACCCCCAAGTCCAAAGTGTAGTGTATTGGTTTTTTTTTTTAATAAAGATAATCATGTCTAATAAGAATTTAATAATGTTTTGTTTAATAAAGAAGAAAATAATATTAAATAAGAAATTTAATTATGGTTTGTATGTAAATAAGAAATTGATAATGTTTTGTTTGAAATTAAAAATATAAGATACTAATTGGTAACACCGAAATGTGCCGAAGCTGGAGGCTGAGTGAAAATTGAAAATGCCCAATTTTGGCAATCCAGGCTTGGGCTGGGGTTTGCCCTGATTGGGTGTTTTTTGTATTAGTATGTTATTGTTTATTTAAAATATTTAAGTCTCTCTCTCTCTCTCTCTCTCTCTCTCTCTCTCTCTCTCTCTCTCTCTCTCTCTCTCTCTCTCTCTCTCTCTCTCTCTCTCTCTCTCTCTCTCTCTCTCTCTCTCTCTCTCTCCGCGATTAAATGTTAACGTCAATTCCGCCCTCGCATTAACCCGCTCGTCTAAAGTATTTCGGCATAAATAAGAAGTTAGTAAATTGTAAATAAAAGTGTCTAATTTATTCCCGGTCTCTTTTCTTTGTTCAAAATCATAATGCCAGCCATGGCTACCCGTTTGCCCGTGTTTATAAAGTACAGTGAAGCGAGTGTAAAGAGAAGAAAGAGCAATGATAAAAGAAATTGAATAAAGTAAAGTCAATAATGAATTGTAAATGAGGGGAATCACTACAAAAGGTTCAGGCCAATTCCCCTGCCTGAACGTCTACGACAACGGATTCGTTGTTCTCCGTTAAACCAGGAACAAGATGGAAATTCACACCCGTCGTAAGATTCGATCGACGCCCACGAGAGGGCTTCAATCCAAGACATCTCTAGATGAATTCCAAACAGCCCCCTAGACACCCAGGAGGACCAACCCTCAAGCCGAAGAATTTAGCGGGACGATAAAACTATTTGTTCATTACGTAATTGTCAAGTTAATGCTTGCTTAGAAAATTGAGTAATTAAGAAAAAATTAGTGTTAAGTGAAAAGGACTGTCGCGTTCATGTCAAGTGAAAAGGTGTATAACGTGAGAATAATAATTTGCATACAGAAATATAATTGGTTTTCAGGAAACAAGCGTTGAAAACGGTAGGGAAAATGTACTTTGATAAACTCCCGATTGAAATGCTTTATTACCATTTCCAAATCCTGAATTATTTTAAACCAGTAATTTAATACGCTCTAATGAATTCTCGTAGTAATAATCTGTGTTTTACATTGTTCTCGAACTATGCATTTATCTTCCCTTCTTAAATTCTTTCCTATGCGTAATTATGCATGAATGTATGCAGCATTCCACTCCTGTGTTCGATTAAGTACTCTTATTTCATATATATATATATATATATATATATATATATATATATATATATATATTAGTGATGTAGGTCACATCCGCATCCGCGGAACATCCGCACATTTTCTCGCATCCGCATCCGCATCTGCATCCGCACTTTGGACTGCGGATGTCGTGCGGATGTGGACCGTTGAGATAAAACGTCATTAATAAGCGGAAATTATCAAATTCTACTATATTAATAGAACTAGTTCATTGTGCGCAAAAGTGATGCAAGCGTTAAGACGAGAGGCTGTTCTTGTATGAAGTTACTCTCTTGCAATCTACTTAGATCCACGTTACAAAGCTAAGTTATTTTCACCTAGTACATTAGAACGAGTTAAATCATCACTTGGCAAAGCAGTTGAAGAGCTTCAATCTCTTGAATCTGTCGCTTCGCCACCCACCAAAAGAATAAAAGTTTCAGTGACAGAACCAACACCTTCAACAAGCAAATCTATCACAGAATCTCTCTCTCAGTTTCTTGAGTCAAGCAGCGATGACGAGACCTACGCGATGTCAAAAGATGTAGTAAAAATGATCGAGAGCTATCACCAAGAAAAACGCCTGGCTGCATGTGACAATCCTATTAGTTGGTGGAAAAATAAGCAGAATATCTATCCATACTTGAGTAAACTTGCAAGGAAACATTTAGCACGTCCTCCAACAAGCGTACCAAGCGAGAGATTATTTAGCAGTGCTGGATTAATATATGATGAAAAGAGAAACAGACTGGCAGCAGAAAAGGCAGAAAAATTAATGTTCCTTAAGCATAACCTTCCTATAATTAAGTTTGAATATTAAACGATGAACATCTTAGTTTACTTTATTTTAATTACTCATTTATAAATATGCCTAATAAAACTTTAAACTTAATATAAATAGTTATCAAGCTAATTAAAGATCTCTTTCTATAAGGGTGGAGGTTGGGGAAAGAGCTCGGGTAACACAATTATGGTTTCTAATTGTGGCTGAAACTCAACAAAATATAACGAATTTATTTGCAGACGAATTCACTAATTGATTTCTATATTAGTTAGATGCTTGCTATTATTTTATAAGCACACCGGACAAAAAATTAGTCACCCCTAATAGCACCGATAGTAGGAAGTTCAAGGTCACACAGAGGGCGCTGATGTAGCATTGGTAAGTGACAAGTAGCGGTGACGTAGCACACAGGATCAGATCTGTTTCGTGAGGTGGTGAAGAACAAAGTGTGTGTTGGATATAGTCTGCAAAATGGGTCGTGAGGCAGACGTTATTAGGTACATTCTGAGAGGGGTGACAAATTTTTGTCCGGTGTGCTTATGTTCAGGGAAAAGTACAGCAATTATTGTACAATTAATCAATTATACTACATTATAGCTACAGCTCTCTCTATATAATAACTTATTATATACGTTAAACACAACAAATCTCGAATATATCCTAAAAATAACGAAAATGTAGACATCCGCATCCGCATCCGCGGATGTTGAAATCAAACATCCTCATCCGCGTCCGCATCCGCGGATGTGAAAAAAATGACATCCGCTACATCACTAATATATATATATATATATATCATATATATATATATATATATATATATATATATATATATATATACAGGGTGTCCCATAAGTCCGGCATCATAGGAGAAATTCATATTTTTCTATTTCTACAAACCATAATTCATATTTTTCTCTTTCTACAGGCCATAATGTCTGTGAATAAGGAAGAACGAATCCAGATAATTCTACTCATAGGAAGTCGGAGTCAGAGAGAGGCCGCTGCTGAATTTAACAGACTGCATCCAGATCGCGAGCCAATAACACAGAGTTGTGTTAGCAGACTTGTTGCAAAGTTTAAGGAAACAGGATCTATAGAAGATAAACCACGCAGTGGACCTTCAAGGAGGTCCACTGACGAAGATACAGCGACTGCTATCCTGGCTCATTTTAACAGAAGTCCCAATAAGTCTCTTCGGCGATTGTCTGCCGAGACAGGAGTGTCAAAAAGTAGCATCCATCGCACTCTTCAGGCTCACAAATGGCATCCATATGAACTTCAGATCCTACAGAAATTAAGCGATGATGATCCCGACTGGCGGATGGAATTTTGTGAATGGGCTATGGAACAATATGCTCGGGATGCCAATTTCCCGTCCACCATTCTGTTCAGTGACGAGGCTGTTTTTTATGGAAATGGTGAGGTAAATAAATCGACAGAACACTCGCTAGTGGTCTCAAAACAACCCTCACTGGTATACCTCTTCAAAGGAACAAGGTGCATCTCGGGTGATGGTATGGTGTGGCATTTGGAACGATCGGATCGCATCATAGGTGATGAACATGTCACTGGAAGCACCTACCTACGTATGCTCAAGGAAGAAGCATTTCCCAGTGTCTTGAATGAAGAAGGAAATTTCCCATCATGGTTCCAGCAAGACGGCGCTCCTGCACATTACAGCACCCAAGTAAGGGAATACCTGTACCAACAATTCCCTGGTCATTGGATAGGACGTCGAGGGCCTGTGGAATGGCCAGCTAGAAGCCCGGATCTCACGCCACTAGATTTTTATCTCTGGGGCCACTTGAAAGCGCTGGTATACGCAGAAAAAATTAGGTGTGTTGAACATTTGCGGCAGCGCATTATTGGGGCATGTAACACCATTACTCCTGACATCATTCACCGTGTGCTTGCTGACTGGGTATCACGTCTGAATTTGTGTATTGAAAACAATGGTGGACATATTGAGCACGTTCTGTAAATAAAAATTTTGTTTTGCCTTTTTTTATTATTTTTCCTATGATGCCGGACTTATGGGACACCCTGTATATATTATAATTAATATTTTTTAAAGAATTAATGACGTCACTTTCAATAAGTCCTTGAGTGTAATTTGTAAACGTTCCGAAGGGAATATTATACTTTAACGATTTAATGACGTACATTTGAATAAGTATATAATCTAGAAAATCAGTAAGGGCCCATTTCCGCTGCAAAGCAAGAGAAAACATTTGTTTAGAACAGAAGCATTTCATTTATAAATTGTACATCGATTAATTGTTATTACGTAGGATGTGTAAGCTTCCAATTTATCCACTTTTTAAAATTCTATGAACTACGTCTAATGATAAGACAAATTATTAACTTTTCTCTTCTCTGATGCAAGGAAAGGATCTGAAAACTATATAATTTACATTTTCTTCGTCTGTGTGTTTCTAATTTCTCTCTCTCTCTCTTTATTTGACTAACTATTATTATATTATGTATTGTTTATGATAGCATATCTCATATTCCATTTTCTGTAAGTCGATGGACCGTAATATTTTATTTTGCCTGATATCATATTTAAGTACCGTAATAAGAATAAGGAGTATAAAAATATTTTATATACTGTATGTTAATGTAAAGAAATGATTATTTCATAATGGTATATGTTAAGGTTTTGCTTATTCCAATTATTGTATAACTGAATGATTTGAATTAGATAAACCTACTAACTGTTTATTTCATGATGGTATGCGCTAAAGTTTTGCTTATTCCAATTATTGTATAAATGAATGATTTAAATTAGATGTTAACTGTTATAAATAACTTTTGATAAAAGATGTTAAAATATAAAACCTTGAAATCGTATCACGACTGCTTCCCTATGCAGACAAAAATTATTTAATTTTTCTTAATTAACGTACTTCGTGTACTTAGATGCGAGTTTAAAGCAGAAAAAAGATTGGCTCGGGATAAATTAAGGGTTTCAAATATTTTCATGACCATACATCCTGCATTTAGTAATTCTCGTGACTATATCATGCGTGTGGGATTTCCTTTCAAACAGAACTCACACGCGAGTTGACGCAAAGGCACCTCGTGATGGTGACGTCATACATATTCACTCGTCCCACGCTCTTTGTACGAATGTCGTAAGTTCCAGTTCTCTAATATATAAGGAGGCGCTTCACGCCCTTAACTCAGATTTCTGCACTCGGCGGGTCAACGTGGAATCTCCGGATCGGGGCTGGACTCCCTATCCGTTATTACCTCCCTTCAAGAGGAGAAGCAGACAGACTACATTCGATTAAGCAACTTAGATTAAGCCTCGCGGTCAGAAAGGCAGGAATTGCTTGTGAGAAGTCTTGGATAAAATCTAAGTCTAATAAATAACTGATTTAAAGTCGAACAAGAAACGACTTTACTTCCACTTAATTTTATTTCGAATATTAAGGCAATCTGATTCAAGGACATTAAACGAAAAACGTTGCCAGACATTTTCTTGTCCTCCCGAACCCATATATAATCGCACTCAGCCTCGAGTGCCTGGAGAGAGTAACACATCACGACAACTTCTTCAGGTCTACTTCGCCGGGAGTCTTTCTTCTGTTACACGGGAAGGAACCCAAAAGAAAAGAAGAGGTGTAACATATATTCTCCACTATCCTGTAAAATTTTCTTGGCTACTTTTCCAGGGTCAAGGTATTTTCTTCAACCTTTTTTTGTACCTGCCTCTGGCAGGGAGGGAGTGGAGGGTGGGGCGAGAGCCTTATACTTTTCTATCCGGTTTACTACTACTGCTAGGATAGTTGAAAGAAAAATAAACTTGTTTAATAACAGGAACCTCCCACAGTGGACCGGAAGGTCTTTGAGGCTCTCTCTCTCTCTCTCTCTCTCTCTCTCTCTCTCTCTCTCTCTCTCTCTCTCAACTTTGGTAAATGCAAAGTGATGCACATTGGCTATGCCAATCCCAAGTCGGACTACTCAATGTTGGGGAGTAATATTGAGGCGACTGATTTGGAAAAGGACTTGGGTGTGCTAATTAGCAGCGACCTTAAATTTACCAAACAGTGCGTAGAGGTTGAAAAGAAAGCCCAGAAGCTGTTAGGTTATATCAGGAAGCAATTTCAGTTTCGGAACAAGGAGATTGTGCTCTCTCTGCACAATTCCCTGGTTTGGCCGCACCTGGAATATGCTGTGCAGTTTTGGTCGCCCACCCTCAGGAAAGATATTGAGAGGCTGGAGCGAGTGCAGGCGAGGGCCACAAAGTTAATCCCTTCCGTTAGGCATTTAGGCTACAATCGACGGTTACGCGCCATGAACTTGTTTACGCTAGAAACTCGGAGGCTGCGCGGTCAACTGATTGAGGTTTTCAAGTTCTTACGCGGGTTCAACAATGTCGATTTTAGAAGCATTTTTAGTTTAAATGATACCCAACTCGCAACAATGGTTGGAAGTTGGATTTGAAGCGGTTTAGGACTAGTGTGTGTGGGAATTACTTTACCTATAAGATCTGTGACACGTGGAACAGGTTACCTTCAGAAGTTGTGAACAGTTCCTCTGTGGATCATTTTAAGAAAAGGTTAGACCAAATCTTGCACACTATTTGAGGGTGTAAAAAATTTTCCCTGGCACCCGTTGCCATTGATACCTCCTCGGTATGGGCCGCAAGGCCTTTTGAGGTACTTCTTTTCCTTGTAAATCCTTGTAACTCTCTCCCTCTCCCTCTCTGAGATAGCGTAGGGGAGATGGTGTTAGAGGTCGGCGGCGATGTTGAGGGAGTGTGGAGTGCATTGCGGAACTTGTTTATGGTGCTGCAGTCTGCTGCCATACCCTCAAAATCAGTCACCCCTGCTTCAACGCAGCCTAAGTGGTTCAGTCGAGACATCGCTTCGGCTATCCGAAATAGGAAAGCTGCGTATAAGAAGGCGAAGGCCAATCGTTCCCATGAGAACACCGAGACGTATGTCCGCCTGTGCAGGGAAGTCAAGGCGGAGGTTAGGCTAGCCGAACGTAACGAAGAACTCCGGGTGGCAAGCCTCTGCAAGGGGAACCCTAAGGAGTTAACACGTTAAAGAACCCCATTAAAGGACCCCATGAGGCAATTTCAGTTTCGGAACAAGGAGATTGTGCTCTCTCTGCACAATTCCCTGGTTCGGCCGCACCTGGAATATGCTGTGCAGTTTTGGTCGCCCACCCTCAGGAAAGATATTGAGAGGCTGGAGCGAGTGCAGGCGAGGGCCACAAAGTTAATCCCTTCCGTTAGGCATCTAGGCTACAATCGACGGTTACGCGCCATGAACTTGTTTTCGCTGGAAAATCGGAGGCTGCGCGGTCAACTGATCGAGGTTTTCAAGTTCTTACGCGGGTTCAACGCTAATGTGCTGAATGAGTACTTTGCGGGAGTGTTCACCAGGAAGGACACCCGCGTCATCCACGAGCCAGGCGTTAGGCACGAAGGTGCTGGCCTGGATAGTGTTCAGTGTATCGCGACAGTCGTTGCCGATAAAACAGACAAACTGAGCGCGTTTGAGGCTCCTGGGCCAGACCAGTTCCTCACCAGAGTCTTGCGAGAAGTTTGCGACCAAGTGGCTCCCCACCTGGCTACAGTCTTCAACAAATCGTTGGAGACGGGCCAGGTGCCTGGTGAATGGAGGGAAGCCAACGTCACCCCAATCTTTAAGAAAGGGGATCACGAAAGTCTAGGGAACTATCGTCCCATTAGTCTCACTTCGGTTGTAGCTAAATTATTAGAGGGGATAATAGCGGAGAGGATCGTTGACCATTTGGATTCCTACAAGCTACTTGGGGACTCCCAACATGGGTTTAGACGGTATAGGTCGTGTCTCACCAACCTGCTCGAGTTTTTCCACGTCATATGGAGTGAGTACGATAAGAGTAGGGCGATTGATATACTTTATCTCTACTTTCAGAAAGCCTTTGATAAGGTACATCACCGCCGGCTAACGGCTAATGGCCAAAGTCCGCGCGCTGGGTATCGGTGGGGAAGTAGGTAGCTGGATTGGAAACTGGCTGAAGAATAGGCGGCAGAGGGTTGTAATTAAAGGGGCTACCTCGGGTTGGGCCTCGGTCACTAGCTGGGTTCCTCAGGGTTCCGTTTAGGGGCCACTGTTGTTTATCATTTACATAAATGACATCGATGCTAGCATCGTCAGTCGGATCGCCAAATTCGCCGATGACACCAAGCTTGGGGTCAATGTTGGGACGCCCGAAGCGATCGAGCAACTGCGTGCGGACCTAACGTAGGATAGGAGAGTGGTCCGAAAAATGATAAATGCCGGTTAACTTGGGTAAATGCAAGGTCATGCACATTAGCTACGCCAATCCCAAGTCGGACGATTCCATGTTGGAGAAAATATCGAGGTCACTGATTTGGAAAAGGACTTGGGTGTGCTAATTAGCAGCGACCTTAAGTTTACCAAACAGTGTGTAGAGGTGGAAAAGAAAGCCAAGAAGCTGTTGGGTTATATCAGGAGTCAATTTCGATTTCGGAACAAGGAGATTCTGCTCTTTCTGTACAATTCCCTGGTTCGGCCGCACCTAGAGTATGCTGTGCAGTTCTGGTTGCCCAGCCTCAGGAAAGATATTGAGAGGCTGGAACGAGTCCAGGCGAGGGCCACAAACTTAATCCCTTCCTACACGATTTGAGGGTGTAGGAATTTTTCCCTGGCACCCGTTGCCATTGGTACCTCATGGGCTGGAAGGCCTTTTGAGGTACTTCTTTTACTTGCAACTCAGTCTCATATATATATTTCGACTCCGAATGGTTCCCTGAGATAACTTTTTCATTAAATAAACACAACTAATGCGCATGAAACAAAGGACTCTTCTGAGATATTAAATTCACTATAATCCGAATACATGGCAAATACTAAATTTTTTTTTTTAATGACAGAAGCGCTTGTTTCATGCACATTAGTTCTGTGTGTTCCATATATATATATATATATATATATATATATATAGAACGTCTTCAAGTCCTCAAAATTCAAGGTATATCATCAGAATCGGAAGTACGCAGCTCAGTACCACAAGGTACAGTACTGGTCACACTCCTCTTCATTATCATGCTAACAGACATAGACGGTGGGGTAAACAGCAACAGTATAGTAACATACTTTCCGGACAGTACAAAGATCAGCAGAAAAATCAGCGATGTAAATGAAGTGGAGGCCTTGCAGAGAGACATGAACAAGATTTCCAAATGATCAGAAGACAACAACAGGACATTTAACACCGAGAAATTTCAGTTCTTGATATATGGTAGAAATGTGGAACTAAACAGATTGCATATCATGCTCCAGATAGACAGGAAATTCAGAGAAGCACGAAAGCGATCGATTTGGGGGTAATAATGACCGATGATGCCAAATTTTAAACACAAAATCAGATTGCGATAAACAAAGCAAAAAGAGTCGCGGGACAGGTACTAAGAATGTTCAAAAGAAGGGACAGGATAGTAATGATTCCCCTACTAAAAACAATGATCATACCAAACCTTGAATACTACTCAGTCTTGACGCCCCCATATAAAAAGGAAGAAACTAATAACTAGAAGAAACGCAGACACATTTCACAGCAAAGATTGATGGCCGCAAAGAGCTCAACATTGGGAAAGACTACGTAAACTAAATTTGTACTCCCTGGAAAGAAGAAGAAAGAGGTACACCATAATCTAATATGGAAAATAATCGAAAAACTGGTACCAAACCTCAAACTAAACCTAATTACCATTCAAACAACGCTAGAAAATAGGAAAGGCAGGATGTGTAGTGTTCCCAAATTTAAGGCTCGACAAAGGACCTGTTCAACACTGAAGGAAAATAGCTTGGTTGTCTGGGGCCCAAGACTTTTTAACCATCTTCCAAATGACCTCAGAAACGTTAAAGGGGTCAAAGTTGAAGTCTTCAAGAGAAGACTAGATGCCTGGCTGATGACGGTACCAGATGAGCCGGGTGTACCTGGCTATGTGCGGTGGAGAGCACAAGAACAACTCGCTCCTCCACCAAGCCAGGCCGAGAGGCGGGGCCACCAGCTTGACCTTCATGTGAAGAGACCAACACGCGGAACATCAACGAGGTTAACGAGGTATATATATATATATATATATATATATATATATATATACACACACCTTGGTTAACATTGGTTTTGCTTCTGCCCGAATTTGTTCATTCTGACGAAAGTCAAGTTTGTTACTCCACCTTAGGCCTACAGCTTAACGTGGCACGACCCACCATGGGCGGTCAGAAATTACTAAGTCCTTGCCCGGGCTCGGTCCCACGACCTCTCGATTAGTAGTTCAGTGTCTTAATCACTAAGCTATCCAGGGTACCCATTTATCTATCAACCAATTTTGATTCTGTGGTAGGATGAACAGCTGGGTTAGCTGCACGCCGCCTGCCGTCACCAGAAATACTCGAGGCCGATGGATTCGTAGTCAGTGATGCTGACCTGTACACTACCGAGGCACATCTACAATATATATATATCGAGAGAGAGAGAGAGAGAGAGAGAGAGAGAGAGAGAGAGAGAGAGAGAGAGAATCCCGTCTGCAGATAAAACGCATGTATTTATAGCGTTTGTCATAATTCTTTTTCCGAATTTTGCTGGAAGGGTACGTTCATTTTGATTTTGGCTCTCTTCTTGTTCTTCTATGGGAAGGGCGCTTTTACGGGGCATTTTGCCCTTGGCCCCTCCTTCCTGCATAAAAAAAATACTTCGTCTCACGTTTCATGTTCTTGAAAAACAACACCACCAAAATATGATAAAACTTGGCAGTCATAAACAATAGGCTTTGTTCTATTTAAAACAATAGGCTTTGTTCTATGTAAAGTATATATTTCTTTCATATGTTTCCAGTGGTACGATATTCTTTGAGAAAATGTGAGTTCGAAGTTTTAATACTGAAATTAAAAAATATGTAATATGATAGAACTATTTCTACTCTTTAAAATGGTACGTAAGAAAGTTTATCTCCTTGAGGAAATTTTCTCCAAAATTCCATTTTAAGCTTAAAACAGCCTAAAACTTGAGATTCATACGAAGCTGTTCTTCAGAGCTTCATGTAACAAAATTTAAGAGTTATAAAAGTGAATTTTTCACCATTTATAGAAGAGATGATTTCCTATAGACTGATATAAAATTCAAAGTCCTTCTTTGAGGATTTCAAATTCTATAAGAATTTAAATTTTCTTTTGTTTTAAGGTCTTACTATCAATAATAGCAAAATTTTGAGGTGACAGTATCAGTTCGTGTTTCAGGGAGAAATTTTTTACTTCTATCACTTTTGTTCGTTCGGACCAAATTCTTGTAGTTGATACACTGACCTATGTTAAAAAATGGTGAGAATCAACCGTTTCTGATAAATTACAGAGAGCTATTTAGTGGTAATTTTTTTACCAGGTTTTATGAGAATTCTGCGATATATCACAGAAGTAGGATGCGTGTGTGGTCCCCTTTAAAAAGAAATGCGTCATAAACGGCGCATAGCACAGACATACCATATACCTTTCCTGAAAGTTAGGGGTGCATACCTAAAATCTGCTTGAAAAATATTTCAAGATTTCTTTTGCGAATTTTGGCGAAATTTTTCGCACTTTCATGGGATGCCCTTGGCTGAAATGACAATAATTCAAAAGAATATATTTTTTAACATTCCTGCCAAGTTTCTTCATGGTTCGATGAAAAGCGAAGATTTTAACGTACTATCACTCTGACAGATAATACTATTAATAATAACAAAATCTCGAGATAAAAGTTTTAGTTTGAAGTAGAATTTTTTTCATTTCTATCACTTTTGTTCACTTGAGCAATATTTTTGGAGAAGTTGATATAGTGACCTATACAGGGTCATAGTTCCAACATTTCCACCAAGTTTCATGAAGATCGTGTGGTAAGTTGAGGCTGTAGCAGTGATCAAAGAATAATAATAATAATAATAATAATAATAATAATAATAATAATGAAATATAAGAATGTGTAAACATTTTTCTTCTTTTCTTACATAATGTGAACAAAAAATTATGTATTTTACAAACTCTCCCACGTACGATAAAAAACTACAATATCTTATTACAACTTGTTTTTAAACCACTGAAAGCCTGTCATGTGCAATGAGAATTCTTGAGAAATTTCTCTTTCCTAATTATCGTAATTAAAATAATTATTTTTTAATTTAGAAATGAAAAGTATCATACTTTAGATTTACCTCAACCCATTTTTTTATGCGAAACTAATTTAATTCTTTCGATTTGACATTTTTCAACTTTAAACTGTCATTCTTAATATTTTTTGTACAGACCCCCCCCCCCCCTGTTATTTGTCTTAATAGTATCTATTTCTTTATCTATCTATCCACCTATTAATCCATTTATCTATCCACAATCGTTCAAAAAAGGTGAGGAATCACTCATGAATTTCTGAAATATCTTCTTCTCGTATTCAGTGTTTGAAAGTTGGAAAATAACACTTGTTATAAAATGGAACTTGCCTCATGAAATAAATTGCTAAAGTACTTAAAAATATGAAATACTTTATTACAACCAAGAACGCAAAAAACCAAGACTTCCCGCAACCTCCTATACATAGAAATATTATCTTCTATTGTCTCAAATCCTTCAAAACAGAAGTTTTGAAGACCATTTTTTCTATATAAAGAAGCTATGTATCATTAAAAAAAGTTATTGTATCATCTGACAAGAAGTTTTGTTACTCAGAAAAAGGAAAAACACTTAAAACAGAAGTTATAAGTTCTAAATTAAGAAGGTTTTTTTGAATGAATAGTTTTTACCCTCATAATGATGATAACCAATATTAAAAGCTGGAGGCTGATTTAAAAAGACTACAATATGGGCATTATTCTGTATTTCTTGGAGTAAATAATGATATAAAACAAAGCTTCTAAACATTTCAATCTATATAAGAGGAGGAGGGGCAATAAGCTTGACCATCGTGAAATGAAGAATCATCGCACGGAACA
The DNA here is from genome assembly GCA_023014485.1 of Bathynomus jamesi. Lineage (NCBI taxonomy): Eukaryota > Metazoa > Arthropoda > Malacostraca > Isopoda > Cirolanidae > Bathynomus > Bathynomus jamesi. The sequence continues at coordinate 357,489 of JAJOZX010002612.1, read as the reverse complement.
TTTGAGAGGCTGAAAGAAAAAATTCAGGTGTTTCAGTGATGATATTTATTATTTTCATTTGTTTATTAAGTGTGTATATTTTTCGAAGCATCAGATTCTAAATCAGATTCTCTTAAATACTCGTATATTGTACTACAGACAAATGGAATCATAAAATGGAATAATAACAATATTTTCTGGATAACGATTTTAAGTTACTCTGGCTGATTTTTCCCGAGAAAATTATAATAGGGTGGTCCACACATATATGGTAAAAAATGCAAATGCACAAATAAGAGCTCCTGATGCATTTTCTCATTCTTTATATGGAAAAAGACTTCTTTTGAACACTCTAACTGCATGCCTCCTCCTTTAAGGAGAGTAACTGCATGCCTCCTCCTTTAAGGAGAGTAACTGCATGCCTCCTCCTTTAAGGAGAGTAACTGCATGCCTCCTCCTTTAAGGAGAGTAACTGCATGCCTCCTCCTTTAAGGAGAGTACGCAGTACCAGATTTTCTACACTTTCTCATTCCTTTTCTGTCCAACTATCTAATGCAAGGGGTTAATCGATATTTTCAGTCTTTCATCTACTCAACCGGTGAACTCTGGAGCAATCTTCCTCAATCCATCTTTCCTCCTGTTTATGAACTGCCATTTTTTAAACGCAGTGTGTCTAGGCACCTCGAAAACCCCGGACCTTGATTTTGGCTCTCTTCTTCTGCTATGGGAGGGGCGCTTTTTGCCCTTGGCCACTCCTTCCTGCATTAAAAAAAAGACTGGATTTTGAGTTAAATACATAAATGTTTAAGGGTAGCGCAAGTTTGAAGAAATTTGCCACCAGTTTAAATTACATCTTTTTTTTCGATCCTTCCCCATATTGTATGATATAAGGACACATAAGTCTTCGAGTTGCGCCACCTCTATATATGCACGAATCGATCCAGGTTTTTTATTTCCAACATCGTCAATGGTAGTAGAATATGGGCAAATATCATGAAAAATATCATTTAATTAGTGTTCAGTACAAATGAATTCCAAATTTGCAGAAGTTAAAAATGGGCTGAAAACCGAAAATTTCCACAAAGAAATGAGACCAGGTTGAACTACCTACAGGAAACGTTACACAAATCAGAGGCAGGTAGTCTCTCGACTTCAGATATCTCAATCAACAGTATGGAAGTTCAGGAAGAACATTTTCGATGATGGAGAGTACGAGTCAAAAACAAAATCCGCAAGCCACCGATAACGACTCAGTACACCGTAATGTGATGAGGAGGAGGGTGAAGGCCGACCCTTTCATCACCGGTGCCCAGATGCAGGAACTCTTTACTCCAGTCAGAACAAAACCATTTGACGAAAGCTTCAGGATGAGAGTAATTTAGTTGCGAGAACCCCACTTCTAATTGGAAAACAGAAAAAGGAGCGTTTCCTTTTTACAAAGAAATATTCTGATTGAACCATTGAACGATGGAACATCAATGTCTTCGGCGACGAGAGCTAGATTATGCAATTTGGGCATGATCACATGTACGTAACCTCCAAAAGCTATAGTGTTGGGTGTTCTGGCCCTCATTGTGCAGAGAGAGTCTGTTTTTTGCCCCATTTTTTATGCAGGAAGGAGGGGTGAAGGGCAAATGCCCACAAAAGCGGCCCCCCCCCCCTTCACAAAAGAAGAAGAGAGCCAAAATCAAGGTCCGGGGTTTTCGAGATGCCAAGGCACTCTGCGTTTGAAAGATTGGAGGTCATAGACAGGAGGATAGATGGACTGAGGAAGATTGTTCCAGAGTTCACCGGTTGAGTAGATGAAAGACTGAAAATACCAATTAACCCTTGCATTAGATAGTTGGACAGAAAAGGAATGAGAAAGTGTAGAAAGTCTGGTACTGCGTGCTCTCCTTAAAGGAGAAGGCATGCAGTTAGAGAGTTCAGAAGAGCAATGTCCGTTATGATAGCGATAGTAAAGAGAGAGTGAAGCAACATTGCGGCGAAGAGAGAGAGATTGAAGACAATCAGTAAGAGGCGGTTCATTGATGAGACGAAAAGACTTTGATTCCACCCAGTCAAGTACGGCTGTGTGGGTTGAACCACCCCACACATGAGAAGCATACTCCATACAGGGGCGAACAAGACCCCTATACAGAAACAGCAACTGAGTTGGAGTGAAGAAACCGTGGAGGCGGTACAGCACACCTAACCTCTTAGAAGCTGTTTTTGAAAGAGTATATATGATCTTTCCAGGAAAGATCACGAGAAAAGGAAACGCCAAGAATGTTAAGAGAAGAGGAAGGATTGAGTTGTGTGTTATTGAAGGTAAGGGGACAGTTGTGTGGAAGATTGTGACGACTGACGAGTAGACAAATGAAGGAACCGAGTTTTTGAGGCATTGAAAGCCACAAGGTTTTCTCTGCTCCATTCATATATAGCAGGTGCTTCATAGCCGTCCCACGCGAATCATGGAGTGACTGTTGAGAGGGAGGACGCTTTGGGAAGCGGGTGGAGAAATGAAGAGTGGAATCATCGGCATAGAAGTGAATAGAACAGGAAGTGCGAATTAAAAGATTATTAATTAAAAGAAATGACCGTGAATTCCCGTGTCTAATTAAACATTTTCGAACAACAAGCTCTGAGTTTGGCAGCCAGAAATGGCCTTGAAATTGTGTTAAAATTATCGTGTCCAGGCCCAACTGTACACACTTCAATTTCAAACCTTTGGCTACGACTACAGTATATCTATCTCGCCCTCTTCGTATAACATATATTCATTATGTAGACACAGACAGACAGATGAACTACAAATGCCATTTACTTGCACACAATTTGGAATACAAATAGGAACTTTCTCTCTTTACATAAATATTTTAGACTTCCACAAGATGTGGTTAAAAAACAAAACACACGACCAACTAATTCTTCCTTGCAAAAAATTTTTTATTTACAGAAAAAACATTTAATCTCGAAAGAACGTTATTTTTTATTTCTTTTTTAGGAGAAAGGAGAAGGGGGTTGTTGTTGTTGTCGTTCCAGTGGGGAGCCTTTTAAAACGACATTTAGTTTAAATTTTTAGTTTTTATTTATTTATTTATTTATTTATTTATTTTTTGGTACTTCTCTTGATTAAAAATGGAAAACAAAAACAGGAAAAACATTCACGTGGAAAAAGAATAATTTTTTTTTTTAAGTCCAAATGGACAAATGATTATAAGAATCTCTATCTCTATCTCTCTCTCTCTCTCTCTCTCTCTCTCAAGGGGAAAAAGGCCAAATGAAATAATGAAAAAATTTTAAATTTAAAAACTTTAAACCTCGAAAACTTTACGAAACATTAAAAAACAGTATTTTAACAAAATACTTTTTGTGTGTGTGTGTGTGTGTGTGTGTGCATAAAATACGATTCTCTTTTGTGTATAATGAAATTTTTGTTTACAAGATACATTTTCAAATACTGTACTATACCTTTTTTCTTTATTTTCCTTTCATCTTTCAGATCAACCTCACACGTTTGACAAACAGCAAACGCAATTTTAGCTTCGTTCACTCCCCCTTAATATGAAATAAAACTAAAAGAAATAAAAAAAAATGGCTATAAAAATCGAAAAAAAAAAAAGGAGCTAAAATTAAAAAAAAAAAACCCGAGCTAAAAACGTGAAACCCGAATCAGTGAATCATTTGTAGACTGCCAAACCTTAACAGAATTAACCTCGCTTTGGAATTGGTCCATTACGTGGAGTCTTTGTTCGGGCGTTCCATTTATTCACAGTCATAGAAGCTTCCATTTACTGCATTCCTTTCACGGTTCCCTCACCTAATTCTTTCTTTCATGCCTCGCCATAGACTGTATGCACCTTCACCACACACACACACACACATATACATATATATGGGATGAATTTCACAATTAGACACGTGAAATGAATGAATGATGCAAACCCACAAGGAAAAAGAAAACCGATTCCAAGGTCTTTCTTGTATTCAGAAGTACACCTCGTCAGGGAATTCCCTGTCTGACGAGGTGTACTTACAAATTCTTTTTGAAGCAAGCTAAATTTGTACAATTCTCTTGTGGAGAACACACATACTGTATATATATATACACACACACACACACACACACACACACACACACATATATATATATATATAGTGTGTGTGTGTGTGTGTGTGTGTGTGTGTGTGTGTGTGTGTGTGTGTGTTCTATCCACTTTACTACTACGTGGATAGTGATTTGTATAAAGAAATTACTCTAAAACCAAGTGCTGCAGTGTGGCACTAAAATTACTTAAAAAATTGGATTGCCAGACATAACCATGAAGAATGTACTGCGTTCCAAAGTCACGAGGAGAGGGTGCCTTGAGGAAGAAAGTGGAAAATTTCTTAAGAATTCATACCCCAAAAATGTTCAAGTTATCCTTCCCGAGGTATATAAACCTCCGAGATATAAACTTCAACATTATAAAAAACGACAGGTTTGTTAGTTAATACAAGTTCACGTACATATTACCGAGACAGGATGAGAGCAGGATTACCTCTCTCTTCCATCCAAGTTCATTTTCTTTCTTTTCAATTATAAGAAGGAAACAAGGGAAGGATAAACCGTCACAATGTATTTGTATTTAGGAAATGCAAAATAGTAGGGCCTAACTAAAAAAAAAATAAAACTGATTATAATTCACAATTATACCAAAAGTATTTTACACTTTTTTACAATAATTTTCACCCTCTTTTTACGTGCCAAAATGTCATTTTAATTCTTTTTCATCATCTCTTATCATTTCTTTATTTTATTTACCCTTAATTTACTCATCTCAAAACCATTACGTTCTGACAATTAAATTCAACCCTTTCAAGATCAATTGAAATTAAAAGGCGAAGCCGGAATATAAAGAATTCAATTTAACCCATTGAAAAGCTCGTAAAATGAATTGTAAATTATAATTGCAATTGTAAATTGTAATTTATAAAATTTAAATTGTGTAATTACGTTAGAGAAAATAATTTGAAATTACATTATCCGATAGAAATTACATTATTAGGTATGTATTTCAATTAAAATATATTGACTGAAGTTTCACGAGGTCATAGTAATTATATAAAAGAGAATTTATAATTTACTTTGATTGAGATTTTATTTACTCGGATTAAGATTAAGATTAGGTAATAAGGAATGAAAGTCAAGTACGTAATACCTCCTCTTCAACCTCTTTGCTGTTCAGTGCATTGGTCTCTCTTCACACGAAGGTCAAGCTGGTGGCCCCGCCTCTAGGTCTGGCTTGGTGGAGAAGCGAGTTTCTTTGTTGCGCTCTCCACCAAACATAGCCAGGTACAGCCGGCTCATCTGGTACCGTCCTGAGCCCAGACATCTAGTCCTTCTCTTCAAGACTTCAACTTTGACCCCTGTAACGTTTCTGAGGTCCTTTGGAAGATGGTTAAAAAGTCTTGGACCCCTGACAACCAAGCTACTTTCCTTCAGTGTTGAGGAGGTCCCTTGTCGGGCCTTTAATTTGGGAACTACACATCCTGCCTTTCCTATTTTCCAGTGTTGTTTGAATGGTAATTGGTTTAGTTTGAGGGTTGGTACCAGTTTTTTGATAATTTTCCATATGTAGATTATGGTGTACCTCTTTCTTCTTTCCAGGGAGTACATATTAGTTTACGTAGTCTTTCCCAGTAGTTGAGCTCTTTGCAGCCATCAGTCTTTGCTGTGAAATGTGTCTGAGTTTCTTCTAGTTTATAGTTTCTTCCTTTTTATATGGGGACTTCAAAACTGAGCAGTATTAAAGTTTTGGTATAATCAGTGTTTTTAGCAGATGAATCATTACTGTCCTGTCCCTTCTTTTGAACGTTCTTAGTACCTGTCCCGCACCTCCTCTTGCTTTATTTATCGCTATCTGATTTTGTGTTTCGAATTTGGCATAATCGGTCATCATTACCCTCAGATCGATCGCTTTCGTGCTTCTTTGGATTTCCTGCCTATCTGAAGCATAATATGCAGGCTGTTTAAGTTCCTCTTTTCTACCATATCTCAAGAGCTGAAATTTCTCGGTGTTAAATGTCATGTTGTTGTTGTCTTCTGACCATTTGTATATTTTGTTCGTGTCCTTCTGCAAGGACCCCACTTCATTTACATCGCTGATTTTTCTGCTGATCTTTGTATCTCCTGCAATGGATGTTACTATACTGTTGCTGTTGCTGTTTACTCCGCTGTCTATGTCTGTTAGCATGATAATGAAGAGGAGTGGGGCCAGTACTGTACCTTGTGGTACTGAGCTGCGTACTTCCAATTCTGATGATGATATACCTTGAATTTTGACGACCTGTAGACGTTCTCTGAGTAAATTGTAGTTCCATTTTCCCACTTTGCCTGTTTTTCCCATATATTTCATTTTATGTGCTATTATACTGTGATCACCTTTGTCGAAAGCTTTTGCAAAATCCATGTATATGACATCGTAGTTGTCATTGCCTTCCAGTGCATCTAGGATATTGTTGTAGTGTTCTATTAGTTGTGATAGGCATGATTTACCTGCTCGGAATTCGTGCTGATTTTCGTTGAATCTTTGAAGTGTCTACAAATCATAAATTTTCTCTCTAACTATTCTTTCAAATACTTTGGTGAGGTGAGACGTCAATGACACTGGTCTATAGTTCTTTGCTTGAGATCTGTCCCCTCTTTTATATATAGGGACAATGTTTGCTCTTTTGAAGATGCTCGGTATTTCCTCAGTGTCTAGGGATCTTCTCCATATCCAGTATAAAGGTGTAGCTATTTCATTTTTACAGTTTTTAATTAATAATTCGTTCCAATTGTTCGGACCCGCAGCTGAATGTGTTTCATTTGTCCTATAGCTCTCGCTACATGTTCTGGCTGGGGTAAAATCAAAGTCTGTTATACATCTCCTTGCAATTTCTCTTCAAAGAATGCATCTATGTCAGGTATCACTTTGTCACTTTTTAGGGTACTGAAAACTGATTCATACTGGGCTCTCAATGTTTCAGATATTTCTTTTGGATCATCAGTTAGTCCATTATTTCTCTTCCTTAAGGGTCCAATAGCAGCGCGCGTTTTTGTTTTCCTTTTCGCATAGCTGTAGAAGTATTTTGGATTTTCCTTTATTGCTTCTACCGCCTTTTCCTCTTCCCTCTCTGTATGGTCGTTAATCAGGGATTATATTTCCCTATCGATACCCTCCAGTTTTTCTTTATTACTGTCCTGGCATTATCTCCGCAGTTGGCTAACTTCGCCTCCACTCTCTTTCTTTTGCGGAATATTCTTCTCTTTTGACTCTCTAGCCAGCTCCTCTTTCCTTTGGCTGTGATTTCGGAGCACATTTTTCTGAAATTCTCAGCGTTTTTCTTCCAAGGTAGTTTGCATTTCTTCAGTTTTTTTTATTCTCTAAAACTGTTCTTCACTATTTGGGCCATGTGCGATCTGATTGCTTCCTAATTTATAGTCTTGGAGTTTAAGTTAAAGGCCCCAAACTTGCTTCTTTCCTCAATATTTGTATTGTCTTTTCATGTTGTCGTTATATTTGTCGACATCTCGATTAAGTTGTAGTCTGAGCAGTGGTGGGCACCGTTAACCAAAAAGTTAACTTCGATAACGATAATCCGTTAACCCCAATTTTTAACTCCGATAACGATAATCCGATAATTTTACTACAAAGTTAACGGAAGTTAACGATAATCCGTTAACGATAACTATTTCTTTACTAACATTTAAAAAAATCAAGGAAAAAGCTTTAAAACCCATAGAAAATGTTTATTTATGCAAAATCCAACAATAAATAGGTATTTAACTATTTTTATCAAGTTTTGCAACTTTTTTGCTTAACTTTTTTTTTTATTTTTAATAAAAAATGTACTGATTACATGTTTTGAAACCCTTGTAACACTAACCATTAACTAAATTTTAATTTACCAGGGAATTATTATGGCGGGAACTGAAAGGTAAAATTAAATTTTAGGCACATTTATTAAAGACTATGACACAATGTGCTGGTTGCCCTTCAGAAAGACCAACTTCTCAAAGTTAGGCTCAACTGCCAGTCTTGACCTCTTGGGCCTCAGGATGTCCTTGCCGAGAGAGAAGAGCCGTTCCACTGCGGCAGAGGACGGAATTGGCAGACTGAAGTTATGGCGGTTTGAATTCATTCGCGGAGCGGTGATCTTCCGTGAATGACTCCTCGCAGTTAACGTGTTAACGGACTTTAACAGACTAAATATCGAGTTATCGGAAGTTAACTGGTCCGATAACGATAAATGGAAATTAACTTCCGTTAATAGTCCGTTAAAAAAAGTGAACTTCGTTAATTAACTGTTATCGGATTAACACTTTAGTGCCCAACTGGGTCTGAGATAATGGTTGGGGTTATTTTTTATATCAGCAATCAAGTTCGTGTTATTCGTGAATACCCGATCTAGCAGTTATTTTTTCTGGTATTTTCTCTTATCTCCTGTGTCAGCAGTAGTATGCCCGCAAAACGGAGAAGTGCAGAGCAATTGCAATGTTGATCAAATGAGTGCCAGTGCCACCCACCCCCTTGTTGCAAGGTTCCAACCCCCAGGATGCCAAAAAAGGAGGAATCCCCCAGCAAGCTGGGCGTGTCCACCTAACCTCTTTGTGGGAGAAGGTGAGACGGCCTCACCCCCCCCCCAAAAGGAGTATACTTAACCTAAAAGAGAGAGAAGAGAAGAGAGAGGAAGAGACCATCCAGCGTCTGCGAGATGGAGACGCTTAATGAGAGCTCAGGTAGCATCACTTCTCTTAGAACTCGAAATCCGCCAGTTGGCTTAAGCAGCCAATGCCTCCAGTCATTATCAGCCAGTTGGCACAGTGTATATATCGTTTGAATAGCCAAAAAGCGCACACAAACTTCCCGACTATATATACGCTCATAGAATCCCTATTATTACACACACACAACGTATATAAACAGATGCATGTAAAGCCTCAATAGCAAACATATACGAGCATAACCACCACATAAAAAAACCACCACAGCACCACAACCACCAATCGTCTAAGTATAGCTTACCATCACCTAACCAAACCCACCTTACCCACGGCTTTTGCTTATCAGCTCCTGGTAGACCGACAAGGTTTCTAAATACGACCCAATAGACAAAGTTATTAAGCATAAACAAATACGTTTATGGGGCCAGGGGGTACACCGACAAAGTCTCAAAAAAAAAAAGGCCAACGTTAACAGTTTTTCTATTAAGCTTCTCATGGTGGAATTCCACAAGGCCAATTTAACGTTTGGTTATTGATCTTCTATACAAAAAATCGAACAAGATAAACTAAGTTTAATGCCAAAACAAATTTTCACCATAATATACAATTTTATCCTTAAACTATAACATAAAAAGCATTAATATGATTTTTAAAACAAAACGGAAATTAAATTAGGGGTAACTATTTCATTTTTCCTCGTTTGGCCAATTGTTTTGTTTCAATACAAATTTATCTTTAATATACATTTTTATCCTTAAACTATAACATAAAAAATATTAATATAACTTTATATTAAAAATAGATTGTATTTCGGGATAACTATTTCATTTCTCGTCTTTCGCCCAAATAGATTCTATTTCGAGGTAACATTAATTTTTCCTCTTTTATCTAATTATTTTGTTTCAATATAAATTTATCTTTAAGACACCAATATATCGTTAAACCTTATTACCAAAAAAATTAATATAACTATAATAAAAATGGATTCTATTTCGGGGTAACTTATTAATTTTTCCTCCTTTACGCAACTATTTTGCTACAATACAAATTTATCTTTAAGACAATTATATCCTTAACCCTATATGGACAACTGTTACAAATTTCTAACCTTTCATATACACGCATTTATAACCTAACCCTACAGAAAATTCTGTCCATAGAGGGTTAAACTATAACATAAAAACGTTAATATAATTTTTAAAACAAAATTACCTATGGAATGAATAAGTTATATTTGGTAAAGACACGTCCCTAGAATTCGCGGCACGCCCAATTACAACCCAATGGGCGGGAAATGAGAACGAATCCAGGATCTCTGGTTGGCGGAAAGTCTCGCTCTCACACAGGAAACTCGCGAATCTAATATTGGGGTTGGGGCCAATCGGAGTCACGTATATAAGAGGGAACATTTTCAGCTGGATCCACAACAGTGATTTATCAACGAATAACTATACATTCTCTCATCATGGACACTTCCAGTCAGACATATCAGCTTTACTGCTCCCCACAGGTATTTTGAAGTCAACGACCTCTCTGCAGGGGCTACGCTCCATCTTTTCGCAGCGGCCGACCGGAATGATCTTCTCTCCACACAAAACGTTAATGATATTTGCAATGATCCTTCGTTTGAACCAGCAGAAGACTTACCATCAAGATGCGAGTAATTACGTAATAATTTAGTTTGATTCACTCTCGGGTTATATACATCGTATCATTCAGTGCTTAACCCTTGCACGTGTTAGTTAATTTATAAAAAGCCATAATAAACGAAGTGAAAGGATATCTGCCCAGGGGTTCGAGACCCTGTGTTGCCAGCTGATGCGTAGTACACTCGGCTAATCTTCCTTTATGCTTCCAGTTAGGCTAGTTGCTTTGTGCTTATTATTTGATCCGGGTACTCTATCGTGCATTTTCTCTTATTGTAACTCCTTTTAACTCTCTCTTCCTATATATACAGGGGTTAGACAAAATAATAAGAACACCCGCCGATTTCACCGGTTATCTTTACGGACTGCTCAGACACAAAGTAAACGGTCAAATGACTGGCAAACCTATTTAAATGCGTAACAGAGAGTGTATACGTCATGTTATAACCCTCACGTTGTTTTTACAGATCTGAGTGAATTATGAATTAGCAGTTATGAAAGACCTGTCAGACTTCCAAAGAGGGCAAATTGTCGGAGCGCGGATGGCTGGTGCATCGGTGACGAAAACCGCTCAGATGTTCAATGTATCCAGAGGAACTGTTTCTATGGTCATGTCTGCATACCAAAACCATGGAAAGACAAGCACCGACAAATGCAATAGTGGACGCAAGAAGAAGCTGTGTGATCGAGACCGCCGGGTGCTAAAGCGCATTGTGACAAAGAACCATAAGACCACAGCTCCAAAAGTGACTGCAGAGCTTAACCAGCATCTTGCAAGCCCGGTATCGACCAGAACTGTACGTCACGAGCTCCATGGAGCTGGATCCATGGAGCTGGATACCATGGGAGGGCTGCAATTGCCAAACCCTTCCTTTCGCACATCAACATTGAGCGGCGCAGAAAATGGTGTAATGACCATAAGAATTGGTCAATGGACCGGTGGAAGAATGTAGTCTACTCCGACGAATCCTCCTTTACGCTATTTCCATGTTCCGGTCGAGTTTACGTCTGGAGACAGCCTAAAGATGCTTATGACCCTGACTGCCTGACCCCAAACGTTAAGCATGGAGACGGATCTGTGATGGTTTGGGCAGCAATATCGTGGAATACTCTTGGCCCAGCTGTAGTACTGCATGGTAGGGTTAACGCCCAGGTCTATCTATCAATATTGGCTGACCAGGTCCATCCCATGGTCCAAACGCTGTTTCCCAATGGCGCGCCGTCTTCTAGGATGATAATGCACCAATCCACACCTCTGGGGTCGTTAAAAACTGGGTTGAAGAGCATGTTAGTGAAGTAGAATGCTTGGATTGGCCTCCACAATCCCGGATCTTAACATTATCGAGCATATGTGGTGTCAGTTGGAGCAGCAGGTCAGAAGCCGATTCCCACCGCCGGCGTCTTTGGAGGAACTGGAGCAGGGTTTGCTCGAAGAATGGCTCAGGATTCCTCTAGCCACTGTCCAAAAGCTGTATGAATCAATTCCCCGACGCATTGCAGCTGTTATTGCCGCTAAAGGAGACCAACTCCATATTAAGAATAAAAACCGCCATTTATCAAGGTGTTCATATTATTTTGTCTAACCCCTGTGTATATATGTATATATACATATATATATATATATATATATATATATATATATATATATATGCATTTAACTGCAATGACCACGCAGTATATAAATGAATAGAAACGACGTAAATAAGGAGCGTCTCTGCACACGGGGAAGAGAAATAACGAATAAATGAAAAATGAGGCGAACCGCCCGGGAATCGAACCCAGGGCCTTCCAATTGCCGGGTCTAACTGGCTATGTGCCGTGGAGAGCACAAGAGAACACTCGCTCCTCCACCAAGCCAGGCCGAGAGGCGGGGCCACCAGCTTGACCTTCGTGTGAAGAAACCAACACGCAGAACATCAACGAGGTTAACGAGGTGTGTGTGTATATATATATATACACACACACACACACACACACACACTCACACCTTGGTTAACATTGGTTTTGCTTCAGCCCGAATTTGTTCATTCTGACGAAGGTCAAGTTTGTTACTCCACCTTAGGCCTACAGCTTAACGTGGCACGACCCACCATGGGCGGTCAGAAATTACTGAGTCCTTGCCCGGGCTCGGTCCCACGACCTCTCGATTAGTAGTTCAGTGTCTTAACCACTAAGCTATCCAGGGTACCCATTTATCTATCAACCAATTTTGATTCTGTGGTAGGATGAACAGCTGGGTTAGCTGCACGCCGCCTGCCGTCACCAGAAATACTCGAGGCCGATGGATTCGTAGTCAGTGATGCTGACCTGTACACTACCGAGGCACATGTACAATACATATATATATATATATATATATATATATATATATATATATATATAGAGAGAGAGAGAGAGAGAGAGAGAGAGAGAGAGAGAGAGAGAGAGAGAGAGAGAGAGAGAGAGAGAGAGAATCCCTTCTGCAGATAAAACGCATGTATTTATAGCGTTTGCCATAATTCTTTTTCCGAATTTTTCTGGAAGGGTACGTTCATTTTGATTTTGGCTCTCTTCTTCTTCTTCTGTGGGAAGGGTGCTTTTACGGGGCATTTGCCCTTGGCCCCTCCTTCCTGCATAAAAAAAATACTTCGTCCCACGTTTCATGTTCTTGAAAAACAACTCCACCAAAATATGATAAAACTTGGCAGTCATAAACAATAGGCTTTGTTCTATGTAAGACAATAGGCTTTGTTCTATGTAAAGTATATATTTCTTTCATATGTTTCCAGTGGGTACGATATTCTTTGAGAAAATGAGTTCGAAGTTTTAATACTGAAATTAAAAAATATGTAATATGATAGAACTATTTCTACTCTTTAAAATGGTACGTAAGAAAGTTTATCTCCTTGAGGAAATTTTCTCCAAAATTCCATTTTAAGCTTAAAACAGCCTAAAACTTGAGATTCATACGAAGCTGTTCTTCAGAGCTTCATGTAACAAAATTTAAGAGTTATAAAAGTGAATTTTTCACCATTTATAGAAGAGATGATTTCCTATAGACTGATATAAAATTCAAAGTCCTTCTTTGAGGATTTCAAATTCTATAAGAATTTAAATTTTCTTTTGTTTTAAGGTCTTACTATCAATAATAGCAAAATTTTGAGGTGACAGTATCAGTTCGTGTTTCAGGGAGAAATTTTTTACTTCTATCACTTTTGTTCGTTCGGACCAAATTCTTGAGTTGATACACTGACCTATGTAAAAAATGGTGAGAATCAACCGTTTCTGATAAATTACAGAGAGCTATATAGTGGTAATATTTTTACCAGGTTTTATGAGAATTCTGCGATATATCACAGAAGTAGGATGCGTGTGTGGTCCCCTTTAAAAAAATGCGTCATAAACGGCGCATAGCACAGACATACCATATACCTTTCCTGAAAGTTAGGGGTGCATACCTAAAATCTGCTTGAAAAATATTTCAAGATTTCTTTTGCGAATTTTGGCGAAATTTTTCGCACTTTCATGGGATGCCCTTGGCTGAAATGACAATAATTCAAAAGAATATATTTTTTAACATTCCTGCCAAGTTTCTTCATGGTTCGATGAAAAGCGAAGATTTTAACGTACTATCACTCTGACAGATAATACTATTAATAATAACAAAATCTCGAGATAAAAGTTTTAGTTTGAAGTAGAATTTTTTTCATTTCTATCACTTTTGTTCACTTGAGCAATATTTTTGGAGAAGTTGATATAGTGACCTATACAGGGTCATAGTTCCAACATTTCCACCAAGTTTCATGAAGATCGTGTGGTAAGTTGAGGCTGTAGCAGTGATCAAAGAATAATAATAATAATAATAATAATAATAATAATAATAATAATAATGAAATATAAGAATGTGTAAACATTTTTCTTCTTTTCTTACATAATGTGAACAAAAAATTATGTATTTTACAAACTCTCCCACGTACGATAAAAAACTACAATATCTTATTACAACTTGTTTTTAAACCACTGAAAGCCTGTCATGTGCAATGAGAATTCTTGAGAAATTTCTCTTTCCTAATTATCGTAATTAAAATAATTATTTTTTAATTTAGAAATGAAAAGTATCATACTTTAGATTTACCTCAACCCATTTTTTTATGCGAAACTAATTTAATTCTTTCGATTTGACATTTTTCAACTTTAAACTGTCATTCTTAATATTTTTTGTACAGACCCCCCCCCCCTGTTATTTTGTCTTAATAGTATCTATTTCTTTATCTATCTATCCACCTATTAATCCATTTATCTATCCACAATCGTTCAAAAAAGGTGAGGAATCACTCATGAATTTCTGAAATATCTTCTTCTCGTATTCAGTGTTTGAAAGTTGGAAAATAACACTTGTTATAAAATGGAACTTGCCTCATGAAATAAATTATGCTAAAGTACTTAAAAATATGAAATACTTTATTACAACCAAGAACGCAAAAAACCAAGACTTCCCGCAACCTCCTATACATAGAAATATTATCTTCTATTGTCTCAAATCCTTCAAAACAGAAGTTTTGAAGACCATTTTTTCTATATAAAGAAGCTATGTATCATTAAAAAAAGTTATTGTATCATCTGACAAGAAGTTTTGTTACTCAGAAAAAGGAAAAACACTTAAAACAGAAGTTATAAGTTCTAAATTAAGAAGGTTTTGTTTTGAATGAATAGTTTTTACCCTCATAATGATGATAACCAATATTAAAAGCTGGAGGCTGATTTAAAAAGACTACAATATGGGCATTATTCTGTATTTCTTGGAGTAAATAATGATATAAAACAAAGCTTCTAAACATTTCAATCTATATAAGAGGAGGAGGGGCAATAAGCTTGACCATCGTGAAATGAAGAATCATCGCACGGAACATTTGAGAGGCTGAAAGAAAAAATTCAGGTGTTTCAGTGATGATATTTATTATTTTCATTTGTTTATTAAGTGTGTATATTTTTCGAAGTATCAGATTCTAAATCAGATTCTCTTAAATACTCGTATATTGTACTACAGACAAATGGAATCATAAAATGGAATAATAACAATATTTTCTGGATAACGATTTTAAGTTACTCTGGCTGATTTTTCTCGAGAAAATTATAATATGGTGGTCCACACATATATGGTAAAAAATGCAAATGCACAAATAAGAGCTCCTGATGCATTTTCTCATTCTTTATATGGAAAAAGACTTCTTTTGAACACTCTAACTGCATGCCTCCTCCTTTAAGGAGAGTAACTGCATGCCTCCTCCTTTAAGGAGAGTAACTGCATGCCTCCTCCTTTAAGGAGAGTAACTGCATGCCTCCTCCTTTAAGGAGAGTAACTGCATGCCTCCTCCTTTAAGGAGAGTAACTGCATGCCTCCTCCTTTAAGGAGAGTAACTGCATGCCTCCTCCTTTAAGGAGAGTACGCAGTACCAGATTTTCTACACTTTCTCATTCCTTTTCTGTCCAACTATCTAATGCAAGGGTTAATCGATATTTTCAGTCTTTCATCTACTCAACCGGTGAACTCTGGAACAATCTTCCTCAATCCATCTTTCCTCCTGTCTATGAACTACCATTTTTCAAACGCAGAGTGTCTAGGCACCTCGAAAACCCCGGACCTTGATTTTGGCTCTCTTCTTCTGCTATGGGAGGGGCGCTTTTTGCCCTTGGCCACTCCTTCCTGCATTAAAAAAAAAGACTGGATTTTGAGTTAAATCCATAAATATTTAAGGGTAGCGCAAGTTTGAAGAAATTTGCCACCAGTTTAAATTACATCTTTTTTTTCGATCCTTCCCCATATTGTATGATATAATGATACATAAGTCTTCGAGTTGCGCCACCTCTATATATGCACGAATCGATCCAGATTTTTTATTTCCAACATCGTCAATGGTAGTAGAATATGGGCAAATATCATGAAAAATATCATTTAATTAGTGTTCAGTACAAATGAATTCCAAATTTGCAGAAGTTAAAAATGGGCTGAAAACCGAAAATTTCCACAAAGAAATGAGACCAGGTTGAACTACCTACAGGAAACGTTACACAAATCAGAGGCAGGTAGTCAGTCTCTCGACTTCAGATATCTCAATCAACAGTATGGAAGTTCAGGAAGAACATTTTCGATGATGGAGAGTACGAGTCAAAAACAAAATCCAGCAGGCCACAGATAACGACTCAGTACACCGTAATGTGATGAGAAGGAGGGTGAAGGCCGACCCTTTCATCACCGGTGCCCAGATGCAGGAACTCTTTACTCCAGTCAGAACAAGAACCATTTGACGAAAGCTTCAGGATGAGAGTAATTTAGTTGCGAGAACCCCACTTCTAATTGGAAAACAGAAAAAGGAGCGTTTCCTTTTTACAAAGAAATATTCTGATTGAACCAGTGAACGATGGAACAACGATGTCTTCGGCGACGAGAGCTAGATTATGCAATTTGGGCATGATCACATGTACGTAACCTCCAAAAGCTATAGTGTTGGGTGTTCTGGCCCTCATTGTGCAGAGAAAGTCTGTTTTTTGCCCCATTTTTTATGCAGGAAAAGGAGGGGTGAAGGGCAAATGCCCACAAAAGCGGCCCCCCCCTTCACAAAAGAAGAAGAGAGCCAAAATCAAGGTCCGGGGTTTTCGAGATGCCAAGGCACTCTGCGTTTGAAAGATCGGAGGTCATAGACAGGAGGATAGATGGACTGAGGAAGATTGTCCCAGAGTTCACCGGTTGAATAGATGAAAGACTGAAAATACCGATTAACCCTTGCATTAGATAGTTGGACAGAAAAGGAATGAGAAAGTGTAGAAAGTCTGGTACTGCGTGCTCTCCTTAAAGGAGGAGGCATGCAGTTAGAGAGTTCAGAAGAGCAATGTCCGTTATGATAGCGATAGCAAAGAGAGAGTGAGGCAACATTGCGGCGAAGAGAGAGAGATTGAAGACAATCAGTAAGAGGCGGTTCATTGATGAGACGAAAAGACTTTGATTCCACCCAGTCAAGTACGGCTGTGTGGGTTGAACCACCCCACACATGAGAAGCATACTCCATACAGGGGCGAACAAGACCCCTATACAGAAACAGCAACTGAGTTGGAGTGAAGAAACCGTGGAGGCGGTACAGCACACCTAACCTCTTAGAAGCTGTTTTTGAAAGAGTATATATGATCTTTCCAGGAAAGATCACGAGAAAAGGAAACGCCAAGAATGTTAAGAGAAGAGGAACGATTGAGTTGTGTGTTATTGAAGGTAAGGGGACAGTTGTGTGGAAGATTGTGACGTCTGACGAGTAGACAAATGGAGGAACCGAGTTTTTGAGGCATTGAAACCCACAAGGTTTTCTCTGCTCCAATCATATATAGCAGGTGCTCCATAGCCGTCCCACGCGAATCATGGAGTGACTGTTGAGAGGGAGGACGCTTTGGGAAGCGGGTGGAGAAGTGAAGAGTGGAATCATCGGCATAGAAGTGAATAGAACAGGAAGTGCGAATTAAAAGATTATTAATTAAAAGAAATGACCGTGAATTCCCGTGTCTAATTAAACATTTTCTAACAACAAGCTCTGAGTTCGGCAGCCAGAAAAGGCCTTGAAATTATGTTAAAATTATCGTGTCCAGGCCCAACTGTACACACTTCAATTTCAAACCTTTGGCTACGACTACAGTATATCTATCTCGCCCTCTTCGTATAACATATATTCATTATGTAGACACAGACAGACAGATGAACTACAAATGCCATTTACTTGCACACAATTTGGAATACAAATAGGAACTTTCTCTCTTTACATAAATATTTTAGACTTCCACAAGATGTGGTTAAAAAACAAAACACACGACCAACTAATTCTTCCTTGCAAAAAATTTTTTATTTACAGAAAAAACATTTAATCTCGAAAGAACGTTATTTTTTATTTCTTTTTTAGGAGAAAGGAGAAGGGGGTTGTTGTTGTTGTCGTTCCAGTGGGGAGCCTTTTAAAACGACATTTAGTTTAAATTTTTAGTTTTTATTTATTTATTTATTTATTTTTTGGTACTTCTCTTGATTAAAAATGGAAAACAAAAACAGGAAAAACATTCACGTGGAAAAAGAATAATTTTTTTTTTTAAGTCCAAATGGACAAATGATTATAAGAATCTCTATCTCTATCTCTCTCTCTCTCTCTCTCTCAAGGGAAAAAGGCCAAATGAAATAATGAAAAAATTTTAAATTTAAAAACTTTAAACCTCGAAAACTTTACGAAACATTAAAAAACAGTATTTTAACAAAATACTTTTGTGTGTGTGTGTGTGTGTGTGTATAAAATGCGATTCTCTTTTGTGTATAATGAAATTTTTGTTTACAAGATACATTTTCAAATACTGTACTATATCTTTTTTCTTTATTTTCCTTTCATCTTTCAGATCAACCTCACACGTTTGACAAACAGCAAACGCAATTTTAGCTTCGTCCACTCCCCCTTAATATGAAATAAAACTAAAAGAAATAAAAAAAAAATGGCTATAAAAATCGAAAAAAAAAAAAAGAGCTAAAATTAAAAAAAAAAAAACCGAGCTAAAAACGTGAAACCCGAATCAGTGAATCATTTGTAGACTGCCAAACCTTAACAGAATTAACCTCGCTTTGGAATTGGTCCATTACGTGGAGTCTTTGTTGGGGCGTTCCATTTATTCAGTCATAGAAGCTTCCATTTACTGCATTCCTTTCACGGTTCCCTCACCTAATTCTTTCTTTCATGCCTCGCCATAGACTGTATGCACCTTCACCACACACACACACACACATATACATATATATGGGATGAATTTCACAATTAGACACGTGAAATGAATGAATGATGCAAACCCACAAGGAAAAAGAAAACCGATTCCAAGGTCTTTCTTGTATTCAGAAGTACACCTCGTCAGGGAATTCCCTGTCTGACGAGGTGTACTTACAAATTCTTTTTGAAGCAAGCTAAATTTGTACAATTCTCTTGTGGAGAACACACATACTGTATATACACACACACACACACACACACATATATATGTGTGTGTGTGTGTGTGTGTGTGTGTGTGTGTGTGTGTGTTCTATCCACTTTACTACTAAGTGGATAGTGATTTGTATAAAGAAATTACTCTAAAACCAAGTGCTGCAGTGTGGCACTAAAATTACTTAAAAAATTGGATTGCCAGACATAACCATGAAGAATGTACTGCGTTCCAAAGTCACGAGGAGAGGGTGCCTTGAGGAAGAAAGTGGAAAATTTCTTAAGAATTCATACCCCAAAAATGTTCAAGTTATCCTTCCCGAGGTATATAAACCTCCGAGATATAAACTTCAACATTATAAAAAACGACAGGTTTGTTAGTTAATACAAGTTCACGTACATATTACCGAGACAGGATGAGAGCAGGATTACCTCTCTCTTCCATCCAAGTTCATTTTCTTTCTTTTCAATTATAAGAAGGAAACAAGGGAAGGATAAACCGTCACAATGTATTTGTATTTAGGAAATGCAAAATAGTAGGGCCTACCTAAAAAAAAATAAAACTGATTATAATTCACAATTATACCAAAAGTATTTTACACTTTTTTACAATAATTTTCACCCTCTTTTTACGTGCCAAAATGTCATTTTAATTCTTTTTCATCATCTCTTATCATTTCTTTATTTTATTTACCCTTAATTTACTCATCTCAAAACCATTACGTTCTGACAATTAAATTCAACCCTTTCAAGATCAATTGAAATTAAAAGGCGAAGCCGGAATATAAAGAATTCAATTTAACCCATTGAAAAGCTCGTAAAATGAATTGTAAATTATAATTGCAATTGTAAATTTAAAATTTATAAAATTTAAATTGTGTAATTACGTTAGAGAAAATAATTTGAAATTACATTATCCGATAGAAATTACATTATTAGGTATGTATTTCAATTAAAATATATTGACTGAAGTTTCACGAGGTCATAGTAATTATATAAAAGAGAATTTATAATTTACTTTGATTGAGATTTTATTTACTCGGATTAAGATTAAGATTAGGTAATAAGGAATGAAAGTCAAGTACGTAATACCTCCTCTTCAACCTCTTTGCTGTTCAGTGCATTGGTCTCTCTTCACACGAAGGTCAAGCTGGTGGCCCCGCCTCTAGGTCTGGCTTGGTGGAGAAGCGAGTTTCTTTGTTGCGCTCTCCACCAAACATAGCCAGGTACAGCCGGCTCATCTGGTACCGTCCTGAGCCAGACATCTAGTCTTCTCTTCAAGACTTCAACTTTGACCCCTGTAACGTTTCTGAGGTCCTTTGGAAGATGGTTAAAAAGTCTTGGACCCCTGACAACCAAGCTATTTTCCTTCAGTGTTGAGGAGGTCCCTTGTCGGGCCTTTAATTTGGGAACACTACACATCCTGCCTTTCCTATTTTCCAGTGTTGTTTGAATGGTAATTGGGTTTAGTTTGAGGGTTGGTACCAGTTTTATGATCATTTTCCATATGTAGATTATGGTGTACCTCTTTCTTCTTTCCAGGGAGTACATATTTAGTTTACGTAGTCTTTCCCAGTAGTTGAGCTCTTTGCAGCCATCAATCTTTGCTGTGAAATGTGTCTGAGTTTCTTCTAGTTTATAGTTTCTTCCTTTTTATATGGGGACTTCAAAACTGAGCAGTATTAAAGTTTTGGTATAATCAGTGTTTTTAGCAGATGAATCATTACTGTCCTGTCCCTTCTTTTGAACGTTCTTAGTACCTGTCCCGCACCTCCTCTTGCTTTATTTATCGCTATCTGATTTTGTGTTTCGAATTTGGCATAATCGGTCATCATTACCCTCAGATCGATCGCTTTCGTGCTTCTTTGGATTTCCTGCCTATCTGAAGCATAATATGCAGGCTGTTTAAGTTCCTCTTTTCTACCATATCTCAAGAGCTGAAACTTCTCGGTGTTAAATGTCATGTTGTTGTTGTCTTCTGACCATTTGTATATTTTGTTCGTGTCCTTCTGCAAGGACCCCACTTCATTTACATCGCTGATTTTTCTGCTGATCTTTGTATCTCCTGCAAAGGATGTTACTATACTGTTGCTGTTTACTCCGCTGTCTATGTCTGTTAGCATGATAATGAAGAGGAGTGGGGCCAGTACTGTACCTTGTGGTACTGAGCTGCGTACTTCCAATTCTGATGATGATATACCTTGAATTTTGACGACCTGTAGACGTTCTCTGAGTAAGTTGTAGTTCCATTTTCCCACTTTGCCTGTTTTTCCCATATATTTCATTTTATGTGCTATTATACTGTGATCACCTTTGTCGAAAGCTTTTGCAAAATCCATGTATATGACATCGTAGTTGTCATTGCCTTCCAGTGCATCTAGGATATTGTTGTAGTGTTCTATTAGTTGTGATAGGCATGATTTACCTGCTCGGAATTCGTGCTGATTTTCGTTGAATCTTTGAAGTGTCTACAAATCATACATTTTCTCTCTAACTATTCTTTCAAATACTTTGGTGAGGTGAGACGTCAATGACACTGGTCTATAGTTCTTTGCTTGAGATCTGTCCCCTCTTTTATATATAGGGACAATGTTTGCTCTTTTGAAGATGCTCGGTATTTCCTCAGTGGCTAGGGATCTTCTCCATATCCAGTATAAAGGTGTAGCTATTTCATTTTTACAGTTTTTAATTAATAATTCGTTCCAATTGTTCGGACCCGCAGCTGAATGTGTTTCATTTGTCCTATAGCTCTCGCTACATGTTCTGGCTGGGGTAAAATCAAAGTCTGTTATACACTCTCCTTGCAATTTCTCTTCAAAGAATGCATCTATGTCAGGTATCACTTTGTCACTTTTTAGGGTACTGAAAACTGATTCATACTGGGCTCTCAATGTTTCAGATATTTCTTTTGGATCATCAGTTAGTTCATTATTTCTCTTCCTTAAGGGTCCAATAGCAGCGCGCGTTTTTGTTTTCCTTTTCGCATAGCTGTAGAAGTATTTTGGATTTTCCTTTATTGCTTCTACCGCCTTTTCCTCTTCCCTCTCTGTATGGTCGTTAATCAGGGATTATATTTCCCTATCGATAACCCTCCAGTTTTTCTTTTATTACTGTCCTGGCATTATCTCCGCAGTTGGCTAACTTCGCCTCCACTCTCTTTCTTTTGCGGAATATTCTTCTCTTTTGACTCTCTAGCCAGCTCCTCTTTCCTTTTGGCTGTGATTTCGGAGCACATTTTTCTGAAATTCTCAGCGTTTTTTCTTCCAAGGTAGTTTGCATTTCTTCAGTTTTTTTTATTCTCTAAAACTGTTCTTCACTATTTGGGCCATGTGCGATCTGATTGCTTCCTAATTTATAGTCTTGGAGTTTAAGTTAAAGGCCCCAAACTTGCTTCTTTCCTCAATATTTGTATTGTCTTTTCATGTTGTCGTTATATTTGTCGACATCTCGATTAAGTTGTAGTCTGAGCAGTGGTGGGCACCGTTAACCAAAAAGTTAACTTCGATAACGATAATCCGTTAACCCCAATTTTTAACTCCGATAACGATAATCCGATAATTTTACTACAAAGTTAACGGAAGTTAACGATAATCCGTTAACGATAACTATTTCTTTACTAACATTTAAAAAAATCAAGGAAAAAGCTTTAAAACCCATAGAAAATGTTTATTTATGCAAAATCCAACAATAAATAGGTATTTAACTGTATTTTTATCAAGTTTTGCAACTTTTTTGCTTAACTTTTTTTTTTATTTTTAATAAAAAATGTACTGATTACATGTTTTGAAACCCTTGTAACCACTAACCATTAACTAAATTTTAATTTACCAGGGAATTATTATGGCGGGAACTGAAAGGTAAAATTAAATTTTAGGCACATTTATTAAAGACTGACACAATGTGCTGGTTGCCCTTCAGAAAGACCAACTTCTCAAAGTTAGGCTCAACTGCCAGTCTTGACCTCTTGGGCCTCAGGATGTCCTTGCCGAGAGAGAAGAGCCGTTCCACTGCGGCAGAGGACGGAATTGGCAGACTGAAGTTATGGCGGTTTGAATTCATTCGCGGAGCGGTGATCTTCCGTGAATGACTCCTCGCAGTTAACGTGTTAACGGACTTTAACAGACTAAATATCGAGTTATCGGAAGTTAACTGGTCCGATAACGATAAATGGAAATTAAATTCCGTTAATAGTCCGTTAAAAAAAGTGAACTTCGTTAATTAACTGTTATCGGATTAACGCTTTAGTGCCCAACACTGGGTCTGAGATAATGGTTGGGGTTATTTTTATATCAGCAATCAAGTTCGTGTTATTCGTGAATACCCGATCTAGGCAGTTATTTTTTCTGGTATTTTCTCTTATCTCCTGTGTCAGCAGTAGTATGCCCGCAAAACGGAGAAGTGCAGAGCAATTGCAATGTTGATCAAATGAGTGCCAGTGCCACCCACCCCCTTGTTGCAAGGTTCCAACCCCCAGGATGCCAAAAAAGGAGGAATCCCCCAGCAAGCTGGGCGTGTCCACCTAACCTCTTTGTGGGAGAAGGTGAGACGGCCTCACCCCCCCCCCCCAAAAGGAGTATACTTAACCTAAAAGAGAGAGAAGAGAAGAGAGAGGAAGAGACCATCCAGCGTCTGCGAGATGGAGACGCTTAATAAGAGCTCAGGTAGCATCACTTGGCTTAGAACTCGAAATCCGCCAGTTGGCTTAAGCAGCCAATGCCTCCAGTCATTATCAGCCAGTTGGCACAGTGTATATATCGTTTGAATAGCCAAAAAGCGCACACAAACTTCCCGACTATATATACGCTCATAGAATCCCTATTATTACACACACACACACACACACACAAACGTATATAAACAGATGCATGTAAAGCCTCAATAGCAAAACATATACGAGCATAACCACCACATAAAAAACCACCACAGCACCACAACCACCAATCGTCTAAGTATAGCTTACCATCACCTAACCAAACCCACCTTACCCACGGCTTTTGCTTATCAGCTCCTGGTAGACCGACAAGGTTTCTAAATACGACACAATAGACAAAGTTATTAAGCATAAACAAATACGTTTATGGGGCCAGGGGGTACACCGACAAGGTCTCAAAAAAAAAAAAAGGCCAACGTTAACAGTTATTCTATTAAGCTTCTCATGGTGGAATTCCACGAGGCCAATTTAACGTTTGGTTATTGATCTTTTATACAAAAAATCGAACAAGATAAACTAAGTTTAATGCCAAAACAAATTTTCACCATAATATACAATTTTATCCTTAAACTATAACATAAAAAGCATTAATATGACTTTTAAAACAAAAGGGAAATTAAATTAGGGGTAACTATTTCATTTTTCCTCGTTTGGCCAATTGTTTTGTTTCAATACAAATTTATCTTTAATATACATTTTTATCCTTAAACTATAACATAAAAAATATTAATATAACTTTATATTAAAAATAGATTGTATTTCGGGATAACTATTTCATTTCTCGTCTTTCGCCCAAATAGATTCTATTTCGAGGTAACATTAATTTTTCCTCTTTTATCCAATTATTTTGTTTCAATATAAATTTATCTTTAAGACACCAATATATCGTTAAACCTTATTACCAAAAAAATTAATATAACTTTATAATAAAAATGGATTCTATTTCCGGGTAACTTATTCATTTTTCCTCCTTTACGCAACTATTTTGCTACAATACAAATTTATCTTTAAGACAATTATATCCTTAACCCTATATGGACAACTGTTACAAATTTCTAACCTTTCATATACACGCATTTATAACCTAACCCTACAGAAAATTCTGTCCATAGAGGGTTAAACTATAACATAAAAACGTTAATATAATTTTTAAAACAAAATTACCTATGGAATGAATAAGTTATATTTGGTAAAGACACGTCCCTAGAATTCGCGGCACGCCCAATTACAACCCAATGGGCGGGAAATGAGAACGAATCCAGGATCTCTGGTTGGCGGAAAGTCTCGCTCTCACACAGGAAACTCGCGAATCTAATATTGGGGTTGGGGCCAATCGGAGTCACGTATATAAGAGGGAACATTTTCAGCTGGATCCACAACAGTGATTTATCAACGAATAACTATACATTCTCTCATCATGGACACTTCCAGTCAGACATATCAGCTTTACTGCTCCCCACAGGTGTTTTGAAGTCAACGACCTCTCTGCAGGGGCTACGCTCCATCTTTTCGCAGCGGCCGACCGGAATGATCTCTCCACACAAAACGTTAATGATATTTGCAATGATCCTTCGTTTGAACCAGCAGAAGACTTACCATCAAGATGCGAGTAATTACGTAATAATTTAGTTTGATTCACTCTCGGGTTATATACATCGTATCATTCAG
This sequence comes from Bathynomus jamesi, assembly GCA_023014485.1. NCBI lineage: Eukaryota > Metazoa > Arthropoda > Malacostraca > Isopoda > Cirolanidae > Bathynomus > Bathynomus jamesi. The sequence goes on along the minus strand of JAJOZX010002612.1, from coordinate 331,791 downwards.
TGCTTAACCCTTGCACGTGTTAGTTAATTTATAAAAAGCCATAATAAACGAAGTGAAAGGATATCTGCCCATGGGTTCGAGACCCTGTGTTGCCAGATGATGCGTAGTACACTCGGCTAATCTTCCTTTAGGCTTCCAGTTAGGCTAGTTGCTTTGTGCTTATTATTTGATCCGGGTACTCTATCGTGCATTTTCTCTTATTGTAACTCCTTTTAACTCTCTCTTCCTATATATACAGGGGTTAGACAAAATATATAAAACCCGCCGATTTCACCGGTTATCTTTACGGACTGCTCAGACACAAAGTAAACGGTCAAATGACTGGCAAACCTATTTAAATGCGTAACAGAGTGTGTATACGTCATGTTATAACCCTCACGTTGTTTTTACAGATCTGAGTGAATTATGAATTAGCAGTTATGAAAGACCTGTCAGACTTCCAAAGAAGGCAAATTGTCGGAGCGCGGATGGCTCGTGCATCGGTGACGAAAACCGCTCAGATGTTCAATGTATCCAGAGGAACTGTCTCTATGGTCATGTCTGCATACCAAAACCATGGAAAGACAAGCACCGACAAATGCAATAGTGGACGCAAGAAGAAGCTGTGTGATCGAGACCGCCGGGTGCTAAAGCGCATTGTGACAAAGAACCATAAGACCACAGCTCCAAAAGTGACTGCAGAGCTTAACCAGCATCTTGCAAGCCCGGTATCGACCAGAACTGTACGTCACGAGCTCCATGGAGCTGGATACCATGGGAGGGCTGCAATTGCCAAACCCTTCCTTTCGCACATCAACATTGAGCGGCGCAGAAAATGGTGTAATGACCATAAGAATTGGTCAATGGACCGGTGGAAGAATGTAGTCTACTCCGACGAATCCTCCTTTACGCTATTTCCATGTTCCGGTCGAGTTTACGTCTGGAGACAGCCTAAAGATGCTTATGACTCCGACTGCCTGACCCCAAACGTTAAGCATGGAGGCGGATCTGTGATGGTTTGGGCAGCAATATCGTGGAATACTCTTGGCCCAGCTGTAGTACTGCATGGTAGGGTTAACGCCCAGGTCTATCTATCAATATTGGCTGACCAGGTCCATCCCATGGTCCAAACGCTGTTTCCCAATGGCGGCGCCGTCTTCCAGGATGATAATGCACCAATCCACACCTCTGGGGTCGTTAAAAACTGGTTTGAAGAGCATGTTAGTGAAGTAGAACGCTTGGATTGGCCTCCACAATCCCCGGATCTTAACATTATCGAGCATCTGTGGTGTCAGTTGGCAGCAGGTCAGAAGCCGATTCCCACCGCCGGCGGCGTCTTTGAGGAACTGGAGCAGGGTTTGCTCGAAGAATGGCTCAGGATTCCTCTAGCCACTGTCCAAAAGCTGTATGAATCAATTCCCCGACGCATTGCAGCTGTTATTGCCGCTAAGGAAGACCAACTCCATATTAAGAATAAAACCGCCATTTATCAAGGTGTTCATATTATTTTGTCTAACCCCTGTATATGTATATATATATATATATATATATAAGTATATGTTAACAACCCGGCTAGCCCAACTGCTTGCTGTTTATTATTTGATCCGATCCGGACGCCCTAATCGGCATTTTATCTTATTATAACTCCTTGTAACTCTCTCATCCCAGATATACATCGCGGTGTCCTGACATATAAATGCATGTTTACTACAGGATATTGTGCTAGGCTTTCTGTAATTAATGTATTCTATTATTTAGAGAGTGAATTTTGTTTATCAAATAATTACGTGTTAACATTTACTTCAAATTAGT